>JAAGNO010010967.1:31614-61019 GCA_033439905.1 Ceryle rudis | reverse complement strand
ATATATTAAACCTTTATCCATGTTATGACAGAGACTGAGAATACCCATTGCCCAGAAACAGCAATTGGCCACTACTGGCAACCTTTAAAACAAGACTGCATGTTTTCCAAATGCTGCTTCCAGCCCCAACCACTGGATAAGGAATAAGGTGATGAAAGCCCTACGGCAAATTCTGTAATCTGTAGAAGATAAGAACAGATGATTAAACAATGTTGTCTCTTATCTGAAAAGGTTTCACTATCTATTTTGGTGAACATAGACAGGGAGAAGAAAAACTTCTTTGTTAGGTGGTGTTGGAATTATTAACAGTTGCCCTGATTACTCTGGGCTAATTCATGCCAGCTACTTCACAGCAATGAGTCCCATGCAACTCTAGTTCTGTGTTTCATGAGGAGTTACGGAGTTTTAAGATGAGCTCTGCTGTGCACACTGTTGTCTTACTCCCCATTTGGTCAAAGCAGAAGAAATCAGGAGCTCATATATGACTACTTAACATGGGCTGTTTTGTGCTCAGACCTACAATAAGAATGTCCTGAATTTTACTCGTCAGTCGCTAAGATCCCACCCCCCCAATCTAGTTTGCTTAGGCTTCTCAACAAATCAACATAGAGATGAAACAAAGAATGAAAAATTTTTAATGAAACAGTGAGAGAATTCCATACTTCTCAAAAAAATTATAAATATCTTTACAAGATATTCAAAAGAAAGCCCTTTAAGCACAAAATAAATGATTTTTATAACCAATCTGGTTTTTTTTCAAAGTTCAATTCACAATTACCTGCAGAGCCTAATAAATCGGCTTGCTAAAACAAAGAAACAAAAAAATCCCAGAATTAATTTAGTCCCTGAAAATCTCCAGACCACTAGCTAGCAAGACAGTTAATTGGCTATGAAAGTGAGGTGATTGTCCAATAACAGATTGTTAGTAGAGCTTGTATTGTGATTCACATATTTACTGTAAGAACGTAACTCTATAAATCAAATTAAATCATCATTCTGTGAAGTTTTCTGATTTTACTGGAATAAGGAGGAAGGTATGCTGTGCAAATATAATCCTGAGACACCAAAGTAGAAGTGGACTGTTTGATGATGCCCAGTGGTGATACATTTTCAGTCATATTTCGTAATAAGTCAGATTTCCATGCATAACTTCACAGAATACTTTTGTTTAACTGAGAGATCTAAGCATAATTATGTATATCTTTAGAGAGATACATTATGCAACCGCACTTTAGTCAGAAAAAAATGCAGTAACACACAGGTAATAATGCACTAAGAAAGACAGTACCTGATCCTGATTCTGGTTTTGTAAGTGTTAAGTTTAAAGGTTCATTCACTTGATTGCTTGAACGTTTCAATTGTTCGAAGGAATGTACTCTATAACAGCAACATGCCAAAAGAAATACACTTTCATTCAGACATTTCAGTGTTTATCCAACAGCAAGCTAACAGAGATGCTGAGGTCATACACCACATTCTATTCAGGCAGAGCAGGGCTGCCAAAAATACGAAATAATTTTATTATTTAACAGGAAACTGCTCACAGCTTGTTAGTCAGCTTATGAGCAATTCCTCTAATTCATCAGCTACGTCAGCTCCATTATAATCTGTTTAGTATAGGATGATTCCAGGAGGTCTCTGGTACAACACAGAAGACACTTTATGTTCAAAAACTTATTAAAAGGAGGTTCAATATGTTAAATTAGGCAGTAATTTCATTCCTGCCCCAGAAAAACAGACAAATAACATTTCCATAAATTTCAATTAAGCTATATAAATACTCAGTACTTTTGCAAATCAATATATTTATTTTTTGACACTTAATAAAGAAAGATGTTAATCTAGAATTTCCTTTGTCAAGCAAGAACAGACATGTAAAACAGACAGGAAGACACATGTTATCAATAGAAGTCAAAACTGGCAATGAAGCTATTCAAGTCTGAATAAATAAAATCTGAAAAAAAATTAAGAATTCGATTGAAAATGTAATTTAGACTTTATTAACTATCTGGTGGCATTTTTTTCTTAGGTTTAGTTCAATATAAATGAACTACTATAAATGATACTATAAATATGCCTACATTGAAAGGTATCCCAAACATCAGACAGTCAACCTGAAATAGTTTTGTCTACATTGAAAGGTATCCCAAACATCAGACAGTCAACCTGAAATAGTTTTGTCTTCTATTAGTGTAAAACTCACATTTTTTAAGAAAAGTTTTAGTTTAAAACATTACCTGGAAAACAAGAAGTTTAAAACATTACCTGGAAGAGGCATTACTTTTTTTTCTAGTGCTACCCTTCCATTCAATGTACATGAAATAGTTAACCAGCAGCTGGTTAAAAAGTATTTCAGGGAGCCCTTTTTGTGTAAATGTGTATGAACTATGATTTTGCCACCTTAAATGACACTTGTAGCTTGTGTTATGCAAACTACATCCATGTTTTATGCCAGCTGTATTAAGCATTTATGTTGTATTTGAATTAAAATTTATAATCACATTAGTTATCATCGGTTAAAACATGAGTAAAAGTCAGAAAGCATAGTTAGTGAGCACTGAATAACTTCCAAAGAGCATTTACAGTCTAAGAAAAGAACGACTATTTCTGGAAATAAAACAGGACATAGCAGAAATTTCTCAGGATCCCATTTTTTCCACGCCAGTTACTGAAAGTCTACATGTTTCAGTGAAGCAGGACACCATTTCAGAATTTACCATACTAATATGGTATTATCTCGGAACAATCCAATTCTAGATCTTGTTGGACCAGAATCAAAAGGGATCTAAACTGCTTTTACACTTCCTTGGCAATCCAAATTAAGAAGACTGAGAGCTTTACCTTCCTCCAAGGTTTTATCCCTTGCAGAATTTGAGAGAACTGAAACACTGCCATAGCTGAAGCACAGCTCTCACGCTGAGGTTCTGCCAGGTAACTGACAGCAAGATGGTGCTAGTGGGGTTGGTGGCTTCCAATAATCCAAATCCCTCTCTACAGAATGAAGAGAGCCAAAGACTGTTGAGGCTGGATGACTATCAATCCATCTCTGTTTTACCATTGCTGCGATCTTTGGCAAGATCTACAGGTTTTATTATCTACTCAGGAAGCAGATCTGCAGTAACAGGTGCAGATCCAGCATAGCACAATATGAAACACCACCAGGGCCCTGGTCTTTACTCAAGAAAATGAGAAAAATGCCCTAAGACCATCTGATTTGTGTTTCTGCGGTGTGATGAGAGGGAGGAAGCCTGCAGGGAAACAAACTGGGCACAGGAAGCAAGACATGCTGTAGGCCATCCATGCTGCCTACTGGAGAAGTCCCCATATGAATTTTAATAATTAAACTAGGTTTCATTTAGGGAGAGACAGCTTTTACAGTCTAAACAGGATCCTAAGAGCAATCTATCACACATGTAGCATGAGCAAAGCAGAAGAGGAACACAGGCCAGAACAGGAAGAAGTGACACTGTACACACCTATCAGTTGTGTAATTTCTCCCCACGCCGATTTTCAGAAGTTGGATATATTACTTGCATAGCAATATTGACATTTTAGTCTATAAACTGTAGGCAAGATGAGGAAGGGTGACCACTGACTAGTTAAAGTCTTTGACTCTCACTAATGTGGAAGTCAAAACAAATCTTTGGGAGGTTAAACATGTAGAGGTACTGTTAGCTCTCATTTTGTTAAAGCCTGACAAACATTGCTGAATATACAGCAACATAAAAGCTCTGTCTCTTCTATTCCACAAACAGTAGTCACAAAAATCACATTTCTTTAATCCTGTATTGTCTGCAAGACTTGACAAGCAGATTAAAATGCAAAGAGCACCTCTGCACAGAACCTGTTTCTGCACCTTTACATTCCCAACTTCCTTTTTTACTAATGCAAATTTACTAACCTAAAAATATGTTGCTTTTCCTAGCATTGATCTTTCAAATTCAGCACAAAAACTAGCATCTAGATTAATTTTAAGGTAGATAAAAGAATATCAATAGAAAAAGTTGATATGGAGCTAAGACGAGGGGAAGAGAGATACTTATCTCCATTTCACTTCAGTGCACATAAGCGTCACATTGCTTAGGATGTCTGTCTAGGAAAACATTGGAGTGACTCTGAATTTGGAAACTGAACTGATCACTTTCAGTTGTCACCCCTCACCCTGTGGCTTAACATACAGAAACAAGCAGGAGATCGATTTCCAATACTTGAAGCTCAAGATTCTATCAACTTTCCAAAGGAATGTATATTTATCAGAGTAGCCTTTGTGGGACAGGACCACAATATATTTGCTAAATCAGCTCAAAAAACCTTTATCAGACTTGAACCGCATGCATACACACTCAAACGCACCGGGATAGAGAGAAATATCTCAGGGTGGGGGCATAAATTTGAAGATATGAAGAAAAATAGGAAATAGCTTATCACTGCTTGGAAGAGGCAGGAAAATTAGATTATTCCTAGCAGAAAATCACTGACAAAGCACAGGCCAATCAAAACTTGGTAATGCAAAAATTATTAAAAAATTTAAGAACGGTAGTGGAAAAAAAAACCAACAAACCAAAAAAACCACACACACACAAAAAACCCCAAACCAACCAACCAACCAACCAACAACCAAATAATAATAATAATAAAAAAAAAAACAAACCAAAAAAACCCCCAAAACCCACAAACCCTCTGAACAAAAATGAACCCCCCAGTTCTCTTCAACACAGACTTTTCATACTGTGATTTTTGTACTTTGGAAGGACTCAGAATCTTCAAAGAGTAGGTAAACAGATTCTGAGTTTAGTTTTGCACAAGGAAATGCCAGTTTCTATATAGATAAAGCAGGAGCTGTACAAGAATGTCTTCTGAGAATACTGATGTATTAGAACAAGCATTGGCAAGATGTACTCACAGCTACTGACAATGCTTGGAGGCTTTCTTGTCCAAATTTGCTGATGTATCTCTCTTAAAGATAAGATATATTCACATCCTAATATGTGATAAGAATGTAAGGCCATAGCGTGGGTAAAGTTACACAGTTTACATGTTTTGCATCATAACACTAATTTGTAGCAGTTAAAACTGCACCAATGAGTAAATAAATGGAAAGAGAAGAAATGCCTCTGAAAGGGCTGATGTCAAACTGGCCATGTTTAAAGGCAAATGTTAATTCTCACTGGGTGTCCCCACTCCTCTCTGCCAAGGATAGCCATCAGAGCTTGAAACTGGTAGGTGTCTCCAACAGCGACTTTCCTGCAAGTTAATCTATGATGACATACATTCAATACCTGTACTCATTTTTTTCTGCAAGAACATGAAAACCTCATGAAAAGTCTTCTCCCATTGGACCCCACAGTGAAACATTCTTTTCTAGCTTTGGATTTGCCAATGAGTTCAGCTCTATACACATAAGAGAGGTTAATTCCTAAGCCAGACATTTGCTCTCCAACTCATTATCCCATATTTCTTGTGGCGTTGTTTCAATTTTGTTTGATTTAAAAAATACAGCTGTTGAGAAGGAGCCCTGGCTCTAGCCTATAAACAAACACTTCCCATGTTGATCCTGGTCAGAGTAAGAGAACCGTGAATTCATCACACCAAAGCTTTTCCTGGGACTAAGATCTGCATCTCCCTGACTACAGAGAGTGAGATGGCATTGGTTGCATGCCATCTCATGATTTCTATGATCCCATAACATGATTTCTATGATCCCGTAACAAAATTATGATTTTTTTTTTTTTAAATTAAGGCATGCACGCCAAAGCAGATTTTAAATCCAATTTACAAAGACATTTATAATTCCTACAGTCTTTTCTAATCTTCAGTATTCATATTCATTGCACACTAATCATCTGACAGACTTATTATTCATGGTACTGTAAAATAATAATAGTGATAGTATCAAAATTAATTGGTCCCTCTGACATCAAAAAAAAATATATCCAACAAAATTTATCAAATAGCAATTAAAGTCTCTGAGTGGTTTATATATCTAATAACTCCAATATATACTGTAGATTTCATACATTTTTATTTTGCAAATCAGTAAAACATTCAAGTCTCGAAATTTAAAGTTGAGCTTACTGTAGACAATAGAAAAGCTTTTTTGTTGTTCCTTGTGGTTTTGGGAAGGGATTGTTTTTAATTAATATAGGTAATGCCCTAAATTTCTGTCAGCTTCAAGATCTTGTGGAAGTCCAATGCATTATGCATCCTGCTTTACCTAACACACTCCAGAACACCACCACCAGCTTTAACACACTCTACTGTAATGTCTGTTTCCTGTAACAGACATTAACTTTGGATACAGAATACTCAGGTTCTGGCCATATTTGTCCCACAATGATACCCCCAGCAACACTGTTCCTCTAGCACAATGCAGGTGCCACAGTTGGACTCTGGTTTCAGTGCTCTGCAGCAAAGGAAATGAAGAGCAAAGCTCTTCAATTGTTTACTAGTAAAGATGTCCCTGCTTGTGTAGGGAGGTTGGACCAAATGACCTCTTGAGGTCCCTTCCAGCCTACAACATTCTGTGATTCTAAAGGCCTAGTAGAATTACAGGTGGCAAAGCATAAATTGGGGCAGCTTCTCCTTTGTTTTAAGCCTTATATGCGTCAAATACCACAAATTCCAAGCTCTGCACCAAGGTTCTTTGCATGTCAAAGTGGCCTACCTTAATTTAGGTATGTTTTGACATGGTTTTTGCAAGACATTATGAAACCTAAACCAGATTTGTACTTAATTTGTCAACTCTCTCACTGTTTCTAGTACTGAATTTATTATTTACTAATTATTTATTAACATATCATGTTATTATAAAAGGTATGAATAGTCAAATATTAGTTAACCAAAGCCCTTACTATAATAACCTTTCATCATTAGCTCTCTTCTGTTTCCAGCTCCATTACACATGGTTCTAGAGCTGCTGGATTAGCATTAAAAAAAAAACAAACCAAACCTGCAAGAAAAAAAAACCAAAAACCAACAAACCACTAGACAACGTACTAAAATAAAGGATTATTCTGGCTGATGTTACACTTTAAGAACTAAAATTTTCTGATAGTTAATGGAGAAAAAGGAGATTTTCTTTGTTGTTGGAGCATGAAAATACCTAGTCTGACTCTTGTATTACCTCAATGAATGCAAAACTGTTTAACAGAAGCCTGTCTTCCAGAAAGGTAATAAAGTTGAAGATATCAATAAATCAAGACCCTATGAGTTTCCTTGGTAATTCATTTCAAAGACTAACAACGCATTCCTAAAAACATTAAGGCAATTTGTCAGACTTTAATTTCAAACAGCTAATACATTTCTCTCTTAGCTTAGAAAACCTTATAAGTAGCCATTTTACTCCTGTGAAAGAACATTTACAAAGTGGTAAAACCATTACCCAGTCTTCTTTTTAATAAACTAAATCAGACTGAGATCCTCAGGTCTCTCATGACACACTTCTTCCATCCAAATCAGTTCCGTAACTCTCCTGTAAATCTAGATTTCTGCAGTTGTCTTTCACCTTCACAAAAACATGAAGACAAGGCAAGCAAAAGAAAAAGAAAACAGCGAAAGCTTCCCTGGAAAGCACTGCCTTCTGATTGCATTGCCTTTAGATCTCACTGACTGGTAATTTAGATCTCCACTACAAGGAATACCTCACCCACCAGGGCAAAATTAAACTGATAATGTAGCAGTTTTACTGTTAAGCTTCAGTACCATTAACACACACCCCAGTTGGTAAGGCAATTAATCAATTCTCTAAATAATAACCCTTACATTAAGGTGCAGAGTCATAAATGGAGAGGTATAACGTGTTCACTTCTCAAAAAAATGAAGCATGCATTTGGCTTCATCACAGGAAATAAATATATTAATTTTATCTTCTAAATTACCAACTATTTCATGAGAAGACAGCCTTGTCTCTGAAGATGAAGTAATCTACTGGCCTTTTTCCGCAGCCACTTAAGAGAGATCACCCAATATTATCATCATTTAAGTCCAGGAACAGTGAGTATGCCTCAGATCATAAAAAGTAAATATAAACTCTTTCTCTTTGCACCTTCTTTTCATGTGAAGATTAGACAGCTGTGACGTGGTATGGCAAGTATGAAGTCTTCAGTATGTAAACTACAGCTGCTGCTACTCACAAAACTACCGAAGCTTCTGGTATGGTTTGGGCTGCCACCTATAATCAGACTTGTGTGCTTCCTGACCAGGAAGGCTGCCAGAAAAGTAATGGTCTGTAGCTAGTTGGTATAATCAAAGTCTCTGCTAATGTGCAGCAGGGAGAGAGAGATTGCCAGATAAATTTTTAGGACACTTTGGAAACATTTCTGTCCAAGTAACACATTTCTCAATGTTAATTATTTTGCTCTCTTTTCCTCCTGTCCCCTGCCTTCTAAACTAACATGTTTCAAAAGACAGGTAGACCTTTTTAAATTACACACTATTCTTGTGCACTCTGTGGCTCAAAGCAGCAGTTACTTCAGCTGTACTGGACTTCTAACTAGAGAAGAATCCCAGTATCATCTCTAGAATGAAGGTAACAAAAAACATCTACCCAGTCCCAGGGCAGGTTCTCAGAGTAGGTTCATTAGCTATTTAACCTCTAAATATTGGCTAACCTGAAAACTCATTAATGAAAATACTTTTAGCCTTATAAAGGTAGGCAAGCACCAAGAATCCGAGCAATCTTTTCCTCAACTTTAATAGTACCTCTTACTTTGAGGGTTAATCTTTAGTTCATGAATGTGATTGTAGTTTAGAAGCTTCCTTTTTTTTTTCCTTATTACTGAGAAACAGACAAGACCCACGACTATTCCTGTATCATTAGAGAATTACTTCAAATTCCTTTTGTTTCAAAGAAAGCTGTGCAAAATAAATAACTCCCAAGCACAACAGTGTGATATTTCAAGAAGTGAGACATTAGTAACCATTAAAATAAATTTCTTGGTTTTCACTACCAAATTAAGATAACATAAAATAACAGGAAAAAAAAATTTGGACTCCAAGCAAAATGCTTTTGATTCTCTAACATGAGCTACATTATTAAAAAAGAAAGACTGACTAAAATTTCAGGTGGGCAAAAAAGAACACAGATTATGTTGGGTAAGCAACAACATACAAGATCTGCCTGATGTTTTGAAATAAGAGTGTTTTCTGTAGTCCTTCCAATCACCATCATCCCTCATATAGCATGAAAATGTGTATGTATTCTGCAAATTAATGTCATTTGATTGTTGATCAGTGCAAACAGCATTCAGAAGAAACTGAAAAGCATTTTTCATAGTATACATTTCAATTGGCTGCTCTTTTTCAAAAAAAAAAGAAAAAAAGGAGTATGGTGACCAACAAAGATCACGTTTTTTTCAGGGCAAACCCCTCTTAACCCAATAACTAGTGCTTGGAATCACTAATGAAAAAGTACATTTGAAATGTCACCGGTAGGAAAGCTTGTTACCTCACACTTAAATTAGTTCTACGAGCTCTGATGTCTGATCCAGAGCCTGATCCAGAGTGTGTGTTCCTGGTGTGTCTCATAAAAAGGTCACTGAAGCAGAAATTGATACAATCTGTGAAGACTCTGCTTGGTGACTGCTGCCAGATGAAGAGACTCATTTGTTTAAAAGTCTGAAACTATAGAAGTCAGGACAAGCTTGAAGACAATTTTGTAATCATGAAAGAAAAGGAATAGCAGGAGTCCTTCCCATCCTTCAGATGACATTTTCCTTAAGCAAGATGAGGGAACAGAAGAAGGTGGGCACTGAGTAGGAAGAGATCTATTAAACCATACAAAGCTACCCTACAACTGCAGAAAAGAAAGGCTTAACATTCGTGTAAAGCACAAAGCACTGCTTCTGACATTTCCCCGGAGCAGAGGGAAGAACACAACGCCACACAGCCTTCCTGCAAATTTCCCACCCTGAACAGAGGCGAAGCAGTGCCCTTTGGCCCCACCATGATGACACACTCCAGCAGAACTGCCTACTCCTGTCCTCCCAAGCAGGCAGCCCTCAGAGCTCCTCGAGGGCTTAGAATCACTGACATTAAGGCACAAACCAAAACAAGGGAAAGGGGGAAAATGCAGTTTGGTTGGGAGTGAGGTAGCTCCAAAGACAAGTTAACAAGAAGAAATCTCCACACTGTACAGCTGCAAAGTGGCACGTTAACCCAATACAGGTCCTTTTTGGCACCTACAGAAATCTCTTCTTTGCAGTCCATCAGAGCTGCTTGTGCACCAAGCTCCTGGCATTGCTGTCTCCCACTGTCTTTCCCCCAGCAGCTGGAAAACTCCCCTGCCTGAGGGGGTTTCAGCAGCATACCAGGAACACAACCAGCCAGCCAGCAGGGAAGGTAAATGAAACCACCAGAAGGTAAATGGAAGACTTCTCTTTCAGCTGTCCAGTACAACCATTTACCAGACCACCACCACGCAAACAAAAGCAGTGCTGTCTGTTATAATCACATCTGTTGGTTTAGGAATAAAAAAGATGTCTCTTAGACATTGCTGGTGCATCAGAATCAAAAGAGCATCAAATCGAAAGAACTACAGCATTCTGCTGGGGAAGGTAAGCCAACCAACTAAATTGCTGTGGCATTTTTGCCTTACTCTAAGAGGCCTCTGTTGAACTGTGCTCCCAAAATGCTCTAAAATTTAAGCTGAATAGTTTGGGAATAGTGCAATTCAAGACCCTGCAAGTCCATGTGGACTTCACCTCCCAGTGCAGCTAGATGACCTGTCTATTGCTTCATCGTGTTGCTGTGTTGCTGTCAGTCAGCACTTTCCCCATGAAGCTATAGAAGAGAAGCAAAAGACACTTTTTAGACAAAAAAATGGCCCAAATGCTGACCTACTGATGCAGACTAAGTCTTTGTAAGTCTATTTCTCTTGAACCTGTATGAGAAGTCAGCACATTCTGAAGGCTGAAGAGAAGCTGTCATTAATAAAAGTGGTATGAGGAACAGAACTCACCTACACTGTTCTTGGGAAATTTGTCAGTGATTAATGTGCTTCCACAAGTAGGAAGACCATACTATACCTGTTGGCTGGACACACTTATTGCATGCATTACATATGTCTATACCTATGGGGGATTCCACACTTACAGTTACCCAAAACACATTTGTGACTTCTTAGAAATTGGTAATTATTGTGATATGGTATCTGGAAAAAAACTTAAGGAAGCATATGGGACATTTTTTCTATTTTCAGTTACGTCATGCAATAAGTCTTTCCAATGGTAATATCCAACCATTTGTCTTATTCTATAAGCAGAAAACTATTGTTCATTAGAGCTTAAATATACACACACACATATAAATACAATACATACATATAAATAAAATACACACAATTAGGTGTGCATAATGTGTGCCTATGTTAGAACCTCCAATTTTCAGTGAGAAATGATTTGTGGACAGATTCCAATAGAAGGCTAAACTGTCATTCCCTTTGAGATATCTGTGAGATGCCCAAAATCAACAGAACAAGGTCTGACACATGAAAACTATATATAGTGTGTTTCATAAACAAGCGATATTTTGAAATTTCAAGACTATTTTACTAAAAGATATGTAAATCTATAAAAGGAAAATACAATGGTTGTTTATTGCTATGTATCCATTGTGATCTTTTATAGTTCAGTCTACAGTAATAATTTATAAGTTAATTAGTTATAAATTTTACATGGTTCCTACTATTGGTATTCATACTTTAAAATGTGGGTTATCTTGTAATTTATATAATCACAGAAAATATTCATGTGGTTCTGTAACTGAATAAATACTACTCATTAAAACAGCAAAGGCTGTAATTTATCTTTCACCATCAACTTTTAATTCCTTTTTATTTCAGAGTTTCAGTAAAATAGTTCACTATGCTTATTTCTTCAGAATGAAAAAGTGATAATTAAACAGAAGTTATTCTTACACTGTGTGAAAACTCGCATGGATCTCTAAATGGGAAGTGGAAAGACCACAGCAGAGGGAAGAGGAAAACAGAATATACAGACATTTGCAGCCCAGCAAACAAAGTAAAGTAAGATAATGTGAAGCCACAGAAAATAGTTTAGTTTCACTTTAGTTTCACCGAAGACATTAGCCCTTCTGTAATATCTTTCCACAGCTCTAGGCTAAAGTCTGAGAGAATTCTGCTGATCATGATCCTTTCTTAACCCAGCTCCCAAAAATCATGTACTAATGCGCATGTGGGAGTTATCTTTTCAGAAGTGTTAAAACAGCTTTATATATAAACAGTAACTGGATTTTCAAAATATTCTACATCTATGAACTACATAGATGACTCTGAGTTGTTAATGAAAAATATCTTCCACTTCATCTTATTTAAGGACATCAAAGTCCAATCTGGACATCAGTCTCCAATCTGAAGAATGGAGCATTGATAAAATAAACATACAGTACTTCCTTTCTTCCTGAGGCACATACCAAACCCCTCAGTTTAATTGTAAAAGATACCACACCCAGACCACCCTTTGGTTCTCCTAGCCACTGGTTTGTACCACAGCACCTGCGCACTCCATTCTTCAGCCAGAAACTGATACACCTTTACCAAAATTAGAGCCCTCATTGCACGCTCCTTGCTTGCCGGTCCTGTTGTGTCTATGTAAGAGACTCCTCTTTTGTCAGACATGCAGTTATGTGCCACAATTCCTTACAGGAGTCACATGGAACCAGAGCTGACATGCTGAGATCTCATATGTTAACTTGCTCCTCCAAAACAGGTAGTGAAACCTAAACCCTATATACCTCCCTATTTCATTTTCTCATGGAGTGCAGTTCAGAAGATATTTATTCTACACTTCTACAAAACCAAACTAAGAGTCACCTGGCCTGGAAAAAAAAAAATCCAGATAAGCAAACCAAACTCAACTTGCTCACTGATGCATTTGGCACATAGTCAATGTCTGCTCAATGAGTGAAGACACTGCTTCAGTCACAGTGAAATTTATTCTTTTGTAGAGGACAAATGAAGACCGTGGAAGATTTAAAGCTTTGAAAGAGCTTAAGTGAGGCTGCATGATGCATAATGCTTGTACAGGCGATCTCCAGAGACACAAAGTTTACTTTGAAAAATGTCAATGTCACTCTCCATGACTGCAGAAATGGAAGAAATCCCTAAAATGTTCTTTCATTGTATTTCATTCGACTCACCCTGCAGTAAGTTGTCAGTGCTGCTTCTCCATTCTTCAGATGCAGTAGTCGCTGGACTTTTCAGATACCGCTTTCAAAGCTCTGGAGACTCCGTACTTAACTACCAGAAGCATATTATAAAATGGACTCTATAGTGCTGATATGGTCACCCCCACCATAGTTCATGAACTATGAACTCAGTAATGGACAGGGAAACCAATAATGTAAATTCTGTAAAAGCTGTACTGCACAAAATTCTGAGAAAATGCAAGAAAAGCAAAGCCAAAAAATCAGAATGATTAGGGATAAGATGAAAGTGGACTGCAGCAGTTTGTGTAGTCAGTGTGTGTGCATTTGCCTGGACCATTTAAAAGCAGGGAGTAGAATACTGACCAAAGAACCTAGAAAAGAAGAAAGGAATATACTTCAACCTGGATAACAGTCAGGGACAAACAATATCTGATTTAGGAAATTCTATTTCTCAACCACTGAACATCCATGTCAGGCTGACACGTGCATATATGTTGCTAGCATAGAGAAGAATGTTACAGTGAAATTCCTTCCATTTACATCCTTGAGACCTTGGGAACCATGTGGAAGTACAAAGAGTGCACATTAGAAAATCCTAAAGAAGGACAAAGAAAGTCAAAAGACTTCTAAGGAACCCATCAATACAGAACAGTTCTTTTACCAGAACCTAGCAAACCTTGTCTAATCATCTTTTCTTTTTCCTCTTGCAACATGTAGCGACAGAAACTAACCCGAGGCAATAACCATGAAAAACTAAGCTGTGTAGATACCTGGACAAAAGAAACAAAAGAAATATTACCCTGGTTCTGGTTTTCAGATTCCATCTCATAAAGTAGCACAAGCTTTGAAGGAAGGTGATCTTACTTTACATCTCCTTAATCGCTTTTCAGTTGCTGCCAAATCTTTGGGATTACATACATAAAAAAACCCCACGGCACATCAGGATTACATACATATACCTATACCTATATCTATAAATAAACAGATATACATATACGCACTCAGGTATATATAAAAACATACATATATCTATAAACTCAGATGACAGAGGATGACTGTTACACTGGAAATCTGTACTTGTCCTAAACCTGATGTTATTTGTATTATTTGGTTCAGCACTCAGATTTGTCCCCTTGAACTCAGCGAAATAAAAGAGAAGCAACAATTTCTGCAGAAATCCCAGCTCAGCTTGCAGCTGAAAGGACAATATTTACTGAGCCACCTCTAATAACAACCTCGCTCTAAGTCAGTGGGCTTTTGCTCAATCACTTTCTCTTTTCAGCAGTCAGCACGACCTTTGGTCACAAGAGGAACCAGATCAATAGTATCAACCTAAACTAATCCTTGCTGAAGCATTTATTTATTTTCTGTCCTTTGCTAAGCCAGGAAAGCAAGAATTGCCCTAACTCTCAAATTATGAGCCTAGAATGATACACAATTTAAAAAGTAATCTGATTTTTTAGAGCTAAGCAAGCTCAGTTTCCTTAGTCTACTAAGAATTTTTGTAAACAGAAACTGTGTGTACTCAGGTTTTGCAGCAATAATGGTTTGTAGGCCAAATCATCTCTAAATGAGACACTGATATAACTTTCAAAGTTTGCAAATTTAAAAACCTGATTGTATGTATGGTAACAGGAATCCAACTTTCCTGAATTTAAGCCTAATCCACATTTATTATTTGGTTGTCCTATTGATAAACAGAGCAAAAATGTGTCAAATTCTTATGAAAATAAAATGTTCAAAAGTTAGCAAAATAGAATGTTTTTTTTTTAAATTTTTAACTTGGAAAGCACATAAAGTAACATTAAAAAAACCCACAAAAGGTAGAACTCAGAGAAAACAGGACGAGACCTTAAAAAGTCAAAAAGTCATCTAGTCCATCCTCTTATCCTGTATTGGTCGAACTGATATCCAAAAATCATTAATTGGAATTCTTTGACTTCCTTACAAAACCTTGAAGTGATAAAAAATGTATGTTCCTAATACTTATTTTGGAGATCTGTCCACTTTCCTTTTTTTCTCCATTTGAAGCAGCAAAGAAATAAGGAAACTTAATTTACTAGACTGTCAAGATTTGGGAAACTTACAAAGGATCTTCCTTTTTTTCTACGTTACCACATCTCCCGCTAATACTGCAGCATCCCGCTTGTGTGGTGTGTAACGTCAGCATTGGTGCATCTGCTGTGCACTCACCACAGTGAGGTGAATATCTGAATACAAGTGGAAATATTGTCTATAGTTCCATTTCTGTGGTTGGTGTGCTAAAGGATTCAACATTCCACCACTACTGCAGGCAGACATTTTAACCCCGACAATGCTACCTCTGAGACAGGGTAATTAAATTTGGTCAACAAAGGTTAGGACTGTGAAGAATAAAGAAATGGCAAGAACAAATCAAAGGAAGAAAGCACATGAGAATTTGGACCTTCTTGACTTCTTGGACCTATCTTGATATCTATTATGGAAAGCAGCAGAGGGCAGACTGTTCTACAGATTTGGGGATTCCTGAAATGTTGTGTTTTGAGAGCTCATTCTAATGATATCAATGAGTTAAGCCAAAACAGATGAAACAAACTAATAAAATCTATGCATTTTTCCCCTAGAAAGAGCAGCAGTTAGGGAAAAGGCAAACTCTGCATGAGCTTTTTAAGAAGCCTGCCAAAATTCTGCTCATTTTAATTCCTCAGCTATTTAATAATTCAGGCAGTGCATTGCAGTCAAAATGCCCATTTGCCATTTCTGCATTTGTGTAAAGCATTAGTCAGTGTTTTCTGATCACGTTGCCTGCCTTTGGAACTGTCATTGCCCTTTCTCATTTCATTATTTGGGGAGAAAAAACAGTGATAACGATTTCACGCCTTGAAAAGAAACATACAATTCTACCTCTATATTTTGTAGATGTGTGAGAATACCCATTTTAAATTTCATTCACATACCTTTCTAAAATGATTTATCCTCACACTCCAGTGAGGTTAAAGTACTTCTAAATAGCTCTGCTAGTTCTATTCTTTTATTCTTTCCATTTGAATGGTGCCCCCCCGCCATTCTTTTAGGATATCACTTTCAATAAATGAATATCTAAATGTTCTAAGGTCATCATTATAGAATATTGGAACACTCTGCCTTTCACACATGTAACTGTACATTTTGAAATGTGAAATGTGGGAGTTTGAACTTATGGTGGTTTTGCATGGTATATATTGGAGGATAAACAGGCAGATGATGCCATATGTCGTATCCTTACCATTATTAATATTTGAGGATGCCTGAGTCAAAAGTGTTCATTTACATGCAAGCCTTGATTGTGCCTTCCCCTTGGCTCGTGGACAAAGTGGTCCACGCAAGCACCAGGGCTTCTTGGAATATGCCTCAAAGTATACAAAAACTCGTTGGATCAGCCATTGTTTCTTCTATTTTCTCTCAGGAGTTAAAAAGAGACAAGATCCGGTGACTAGGTCATCCAGAGACAGCACACTTATTTAACTGGCACTGTTAGGAGTGTGAAGATCTTGTAAGAGTTGTTACTAAAACCACTGAAATGACAATAGTGCAATGTCCTGCCCAGAAATTTCAGAAACTGTGAGCGGGAGTAATAGGGTCTTGAGAATAAGTCTTATGAGTAGCGACTGAAGTCTGAAGAACAGGAGACTGAGGGGAGACCTTCTTGCTCTCTACGACTACCTGAAAGGAGGTTGCAGAGAGGTGGTTTTTGGTCTCTTCTCACAAGTCACAACTGAAAGGACAAGAGGAACTGGCATCAGGTTGCCCCAGGAGAGATTTAGGTTGGACATTAGGAAAAACTTCTCTACCAAAAAACTTATCAAAGACCGGAACAGGCTGTCCAGGAAAGTGGTTGAATCACCACTCCTGGATGTATTCAAAAGCCATCTAGATGTGGTGCTTATGGATATGGTGTAGTGGTGGTCCTGGTAGATTTAGATAATAGTTGGACTTGATCTTAGAGGTCTTTATCAACCACAGCAACTCTGTGATTCTGTGAATACTTCCTCCTCACTGGGGGTAGTCGAGTGGGAAAGTGGGAATTAGAGATTTAAGAAAACAAATGTCTGTTGAATTAAAAAGACAAACAGAACAGGACAAGAACTCAGGGATACCCGAGTAATTAAGATTACCACTCTCACAAAATAATGATATCAAAAGTCTTGGTCAAAGTTTCTTTTACAGCTGTGGGTGCTATGATAAAAGTTACTGCTGTTCTGCTTCTCTGCATAAACACCTCACCTCATTATCTCTGCTGGCTTCATAGAGTATAACTGCTGGGGAGATCAGACTTGGTCATGATGGGTACACAAGCAAAACATAGCAGCTTCCCGTGCTCCCTAGTGAGTACCAGGCTACTGCCCAGATCCTGGTCTGTACATGAGAAGACTGAGTCTACCCAGGCAGAAAAATGTAGCAACTCATCCAAGCTGTTTTGGGCTGAAAGTAGACTAAATGCATGCTACATTCAGGCCTTAGAAGCCACAGAGTAGCATTACAATAGTAGCAAGCTTGTGCTAACAGCAAGGAGGACTCTGAAGAGAAATGCAAAAAAAACCCTAGCAATGTATTCTTTGAACACTTGGACACAGGAAAATAACTATGATAGAGGCAAGCAATCAAATATTGCTCATAAAACTACTGAATGTATACTTTATGCTATACATAATCCATCAGCTAACTTTAATGGCGTTAAGGATTCTGTGGCAAAAATACTGAAGAGACTGAATATTGCTTTAGAGATGTCAACACTAAGCTCTGTTCAACAGTGCAGATTGTACATTCAGGTAATGAGAGATCACTTCTAGATCTTTCCAAGAGAAAAAATTAAAATTATAATGGCAGATATAAGCACGACAATCTTTTATTTTAAACATATGGCTTCTGTTCTGTTCTTATTATCAAAATAAAAATTATTTTTCCAGTCTATAACTTAAAATAAAAACTGGATATAATGGTACCATTAGATAACAGATATATGAACAATGGTCAATTCATTGTACGTAAACCCATTGAAAGAACCTTTAAATCTTCCCTGGTGTCAGGATAATTCTGAGAGATGGGCTGATTTATTGCAGTTTGCCTACAAGTCTGCGTTCAGCACTTGTGAGATGGATTTCACTCCTGGGATCCCCAAGGAATGATACTGGTTTTAAACTCTGAACTTTCTGGGCTACAGACAAAGAAAGGTTTAAATAAAGTCCCCCCCAAATTACCTGAAACTACAAGTAAAAATAGTCCAGCATCATTTTGGACTGTGGCAATTTAAAAATATCAAGCTATGGAGTATATTTTTTGTGCTATTAAATTTGATAATATCTTGCTCGGAAACAGCAAAGGAAATAGTTTCATTTAATTAAATTATTTGCTAGCAGGATCTTTGGGATATCTTCAGAAGGCATATGAACAAATTATTGGAAAATGGAACAGCCTTCCTGATTTCATGTCTGATGATCTGTTAATGATTACATTAAACAGAAAGTGATTCATAATGAGCATTTAAGGAAAATGGGATTATTGCAATGAGATAATTTTATCTTTCACATAATACAGGTCACAGATTTTTATTATGTGGTTCTTGCATTATTGTGATTCTGTTTCAAAAGGCATATGTAATTAGAAAGAGACTAAGTATTGCCTTAAAGATGTCAACACTAAGCACTGTTCAACAGTGCAGACTGTACATTCTCCCTTCTTGCACCGCGCACATGAAGATGGTATCATTCCCTTACTCAACACAGAGAAATGCTTCATGCTTCTCTTTCCTCTTTCCAAACCACAGATCCTGCAGTCATACAAAATTTTGACATGGAAGGTGGATAGCTATGTAAATGTGAAGTCACTTTCTCAAACACAAAACTCCTACAATCAAATGGTTTGTTTCCTGCTAGAGGTTTCCCTGCCTTTTTGCTTATGGAAAATTAGCCAACAGTATTCCAACAGAGAAATAGTTTTTGGGGGGGATAAATTAGAGTTAAAAATTAATGACTACTGGATGAACCTTCCAAACCAAGAAGTGGAACACACTGCAAAATTTATAGAGTCCTTTAGAGTGGCTGTACTGCGTATCACCAGCATAGATTGAGAAACAAACCTAAACCATAATACTGGTAACAAGCACAGCACATTTTTTATCCCTCGAGGATGACCTTCTGAAACAGATGTAAGTCAAGGCTGCCAAAGTCCATTCCTCGGAGATCACTGGGTGGTCCCAAAATGCCTTTGTTAATATGCATCACTAACCTGCCAGAAACGAAGGTATCAGATGAATTCATGAGGTCCTTTCTGTCATCAGACAGATGATGCTTCTAGAGAGGCTCTACAGGGTTGGTTAGCAGGTCAAAGGTTATTCATACATTTCACTACTGACTTGAAAGTTGAACAGGTGCTGGTAAAATACAAAGGGTATTGGTGGAAAAATAAGAAGGAGGAAAGTCAGCCCTGCTGAATTCCAGAGCCTGTAGCCCAGGCAAACAAAGTGGAGGACTGACTCCTGAAAAGTAATGACTAAGGATTGAGGAACAGTAACACAAAAGCAAAGCAATGTTCTTAACTGCTTCTGAAAATGAAGGCTACCATGGCCCTTGGATATGTGGCAATGAAATTAGAGACAATGTTGAAAGAGCTAATGGGATATTGTGATACTCGCAGACAAAAAGGAAAAATGGACAGAAGGGAATCAAGGAAAAATACATTATATAAGCTACCAGTACAGTTTATCAAAAAGAAGACCGAGATGGTTTGCATATTGTCTATAAATCTGCTTCAAGAAAAAAAAAAATTACTACCAAAGAGCTGTTTAATCTGAGAAAGACATAGTAAGAAGCAATTCCTGAAAGCTGAATTTGAAAAAGAAGCAAATTTGAAATAGAGGACAAAGTTTTGGGGTTTTTTAAAGTAATGAGGGTAACATAGGAAACCAGTGAAAAAGAGTGAATTGTGCATTTTATGACTTCACAATAAGTGTTATGTGTTACTGATGAAGTAATAATAAATAATAATGTATCATATGTTCATTTATTAATATGATACCTCAATGGCAAGATGGGAAGAGTACCAAAGAGCCTGAAAGGTATGCACATCTTGTGTGATATTTTAAATTAATATATTGGTGGATTTAGTATTCAATGACAAAAAAAAATCATGCTGGACAAGAGCAGGTGGCTGACAAGCCAGAGGAACACGGCTTTAACTGAGGTGCCTGGTCCCAGGAAAAAAGCATCAGTCATTTTGCCACAGTTGACATAACTGGTGGCTAATGAGGTAGGTACCTCAGGTAGCCAGACTGCCTGATTCTGACAACTGTCAGCAAATGCATTTGTGGCCAGTGTTTAAATCCAAGGGAATATAAATGAAGGAGATGAATGTGGAAGTAGTCCAAAACATAAGGAGCACTTGGATGACTGCATCTACTCTGCTAAGTAAAAAATACACAGGAGGAAAGCTAGGAGCAGATTCCCTGATTTTCCATGTGACATAATTATTACTTAGCTCGCAGGCTCTGTTTTGATGCATTTATTTCACTTTGAGACCTAACCAGGGAGTGGTTCAGAGAGGAATTTTCCAAGGAGCACCATCCACAGACAGTGTTAAAAGGCTGTGCCTGGTTTGGCTTCTGCCGTATAGAGTCTTTCAGCTTTATCCCCAAAGGTTTTTCATCTTCAAATACCACTGCATGCATTCCTACTATATTCTGGAGCTTGTAACACACATCCTTTGTCTTGTGTTATAAAAATACTGTGCTGTAGGGCTGAAACACAACCCTCATATTACTTCAGCAGCTTTGAAGTGAAAAGAGAAAACGAAAGAAAAAAATCTTAGGCTCACAGTGGACCTGGGTCAAGTGTTGTGCTGGGTGATATTACAGGAAACAGAAAGACCTGAGTGGTTTTGAGGCAAGATACTCCATTCTTTGAAGTTCAACAAGCATTCCCTCAGATGGACACTGATTTCATTGCCCATACATCCACTGAGTCACTATTACTCACAACTAAATGAAAAAATATTAAGAAATTTAGGTGGGGAAAATTTGAAACAGGTGAAGACATTCTTTCATAAACAGTGATTGGGGAAAAAAAAGACAACAAATAAGCAGGTGCAAAATACATTCTTAGTCATAAAATCCTGAACTTAAGTCCGGCAAACTAAAATCTTTGCTTTACTATTAAAGTCCGTAGAGTGATGATGAAAACCAAGCTGAACTATGATAAACAAATGGCAAGCTAAGAATGCCCTGCCTCTAGAGGTTTAAAAACAAACAAACAAACAAACGAATCCTGAAGGATTTGCTTCTATAAATGCTAAAAGAACTGTCTAAGGGCTGTGGAATCCTTTTCCAAGACTGCAGATGGTCAGTGAGGGAACTACGGAGCTTGCTCAAGCTTTTCAAAAATAAGTGTAGATGGCAAAATCTTTCCCTGGCTCCAGGAAAATTATGAAGTATGACAATGTCTATCCTGAAAGTGTTCTGATGCACCCCATATATCTCTTCTATCTGTACAGTCTAGAGGGCAACAACCAGCATACAAATTGGCTGAGGTCCTTTCTGCTTATGCAACAGGAAACTGCTGCCTTAGCTACACTCCTCCTGCATTCTGAGGGTGCAAGAGAAATGTACACAGCAAGCTCCCTGGCACAGTCACTCGAAGCATAAAATATAAGCATAACATAGGTAATTTAACACCTTTTGACTGTTTAAGTTCAGCAATCTTTCAGTGCTTAAGAAACAAGACTTCAATACTGCTTCAATATGCAGAATTGTTGAATTTAAGCCAATCTAGATTTTAGAGGTCTCATAGTAATTGCTGCATTCTGCATGAATTGGTTTGTATAACGTACACGCATAGTGTTCAATGGTTACATAGATACTGTTTGTTTACTAATCTTTGTTAAACTGTAAGATTTTGCCTGATTGATGAAATGCACCTGCTTTTACCTCATTTTTACATCAAATATATTGATTGAGAGCTCTCTCTCTATATAAAAGATTTCCATCAGCAGTAATGAAACAGCAACAATGGAAATAAAAGGAACAGAAACTAGAAGAGTGATATCTGGATTGTTATAAAACATTTTAAAACTCAGCCACTCAATGAAAAACAGATTGTTATGCATAAAATCATGCTCACAAGAGGAAAGGGTTCACTTAGAGACAGAGAACAATGAAAGAAAAGAAAAAGGGACAGAGCAAAGACAGAGTCATAACACTCTTCACTTTTCCATGACAAGCTATCAGTAATACAATAAGATCTGACAAAATTAGTTAAATAGAATAAGATAAGGTATAGGCTGACATGTGATAAAGCATTTTGACTACTGGAATGCCACATATCATTAAATTTCATTCTAAAGAGCATCTGTCTCAGCCACTGACAGTGCTTTTTTTTTTAAAGGGAATTGCATTTTATATTTCTAGCCTTCACGAAAATCATGCAGCAGCCAATATCCTGTCAAAATTAAAGAGCAATTCTCTGCATGGCTTACTATTCAGGACCTTTTTTCTACTATTATTATCATCACCAACCACACAGAAGCCGTAAACAATTTGCACACATGCAGTATTTGCCCTGTGGGAACCTGCTTTGAACTGATTCAGGAATGATGTCAGCAGTAGTTCACTGCTGATAGTTGACTGCAAAATGTTGATGGTTCCAAGTCCATAGCAACTCCTCAAAGTACTGGGAAATTAAAGGGTAAAGGGAAGGAGAATGGAAATTAGAGACTCAGGCAAATATTAAAATTATGGTTTAAGGGTTATAGTGGAGTTTTTGGATCACCTGTATTATCTGATGGGGTTAAAACAATATAAAGCGAAACTGCGATAAGAATGTTTATATAAATGTCAAAGTTAGCATGGGCACAGTCATATTCTCTCATAAAATATGAATGGGAAAGTTAAAGCTTACAACAACGATTATCATTCAAGATTAATTAACTAGGTAACTCATGCAGACATAACTCTTTTGAAGATGATGGCAAAAAGTTATTTGGAATTTTGTACTACTTGTATAGGTATCCTTCTGAAATTAAAAAAAAAACAAATTGTCTTATAAGGCCTTATATGTGGAAATTCCGATTTAAAAATAGCCACACTAAATCTCAAGAGATGTTGCTGAAAACACAGAAGTTCCTCATTGATTTCTGCAGTTTTCGGTGACCACCAGACATGTTAATAAAATCTAGACTGCTAGTTGTTTAATTGCACTCCGTTCTTTGAAACATTTTACTCTATTTGGAACTCTGTAATCTGACTTGTTTGCTTGCCCTGCTTGTTTGTCTGACCTTTCTGCTTTACCCTGTCTTTTTGATGGCAAGCTGTGTTTGCAAGATGCCTGACAAGTTGAAAATCAATCTAGTTAATACCTTCAGCTCATCCATAACATCAAGTGTTAAACAGTAAAGGAGGAAATTCTGTTGCATGGCTTCATGATTGGTCTAAACAAATTTAAGTCCACACTATTAACAAAAGTGATGCTCCTGACTTCCTCATTGCTGCCCTTGGCTGAACAGTCATCTTCCTTGTGCTGACACTATGGCTCATTCCACCACTCCACAAGCACAGCAGGGAATCTTTTGTGCTGGAAAGCAGCTCCGAAATAACAGACAAAACAACTCGTTACCCCCCCAGACTGTATTTCCCAGTTCCCAGATGTGGCTCACCAGGCAGCCAGAGGGAGGGATGGGAATGCTGCCTGGTGGTGAAGGGTACTGAACGGAACCTGTTCTCAGAGTAGGAACACAGGCAGATGAAACTAAATCAATTTTGCAGCTGCACCCTTAGAGACAATGTTGAATATTATATTCCAACTTTTTTTATCTTTTAGTCCTGAACTTCTCCATCTAAAAATAGATTAAAAAACCAAAACAAACCAAAACAGACAAAATGCTGGGGTTTTTTTCCTGGGTGTTCATTATATATATAAAAAATCTTATTAAATTAAATTACGTTGGACTTGTTGGCTTGTGAGTTCAGAAAAAAAATATCAGACCATTCTTATCTGCCTAAATAGGCCAGAAACTAGACACAAGACATCCAGGTTCTAAAAAATTGTTACAGCCTACAATGCTTTGGTGGGTTTTCCTATTACTTTCCATATTTGACTTCTCCTTGACATTTTTTCGTTCTAATTTAAATTTGTTTCTGTAAATTTTGAAACTACAGTAGTATTAAATTACTATGTGACAATCAAAAGTGAAATTGTCGTACTTTATATCAGTGTATATTAAAAACCAAAAAGTCAGAAAGTAAAAACAACCAGCAAGTAATTCTATGTTAATCTTATTTCCTGTTTCTGATGGTATTTTACAAAGGAAAAGACTGTAAATTAATACCTTGTCTAAAGCGAGAGTATGCAAACAGAAAAATAACCTTTTATTTTTTCTCAGTCCTTGCATTTTTTATATTGGCACAGAAAAGAATTTTTTTTGGTGAGCAATTTCAACAAAGAGGTTTCCAGTCATGCACCCTACCAACAGAATAAAACTAATAATGTGATTAGAACTTCAGGCAAAGCTTTCATTGAGCCCATGGTTGATGGAGAGAGATCTGAACCTTTAGGCAAATATTTAATCAGTCTTACAAATTTTAATGGTTGAAGAAATTTAAAAAAGAAAAAATATCTTGCAGTGTTTAAATCAAAAGTGACTATTTAATGTGTGAGCTGGCTCTGAAGACATAAAGCGGCAAAAAGGTGAGTACAATTTTTGCTCTAAGGTTTTCTTTCCTTGTGCAGCTTTTAGTTTAAGTTAATCCAAACAACTGCAATTCCAAATTTGTATCAAATGTATCAAGTAGACATCTAGGAGAACGTTTTTAAATTTGAGTATTCATTGTGGCATAGTATGCTCTCTTATTTTGGGTTACTTTGATCCCGAATTCTGAAAAGAGGTGCTGTAAGGAAAATCCAACTGCAGGACAAAAGAATTGGATCTGCATATTCTTAGGAACTTACTAAAGTGAAACAATTTTATTATTTCAGTGCTTTTTTTCCGACCTTCCCTGTAGAGGTGCTAGAAAAAGACCCCTCTTAAGCTTCCCCTGACACACAGGGGGAAAATAAGGATAAAAGAAGGCAAATGGAGAAGATCTAATGAGAGATCCACCACTTTGTGGTGGAAAGGACAGTCCCAGGAATTGCAGCACAGCTCTTCCTTAATACTCCCTTATCCAGTTTATGTATGCATCACAGCTCACCATTTCCAGGTACCCAGGTGCCTCCTACCCTTGGCAGGTGACCTCTCGGAAAGTCAAATAACATGAGCTGCAAACCAAGAACTCACTAAGACACAAGTCTTCAAGATTTCCAGGAAGTATATCAAGTACATATGATTACATTCTGAGAGGAGAATGATTACAGATAAACAAGAAGATGTATTTTCCATCTTGCTCTGAAAAAATGTTTGCCCATGGTCACAAGTCAAGAAATCATTGACTTAAATGGCTTTTTGATGTGGATTTTTAAAAATAAATCTGCATCAGAATTTTTCTAATGCTGCTTCTGGTATTTTATCTTGGGACTGCTTTTCCTTTCCATGAGCTACTTCAGTCTGATAGGTTGTGCACAAGGGATGAATAAGAAATGCACGATGGCTACATCTTTGAAGGAAACCCAAAACAAAACAAGAAACACTTACAGGAAAAGGAGATTTCTAGCCCAATAGATTTTTTCACATTTTAATAGCAGTAAATGATTATTTGTCCTTAAGAATTACAAAACAAATTGCATTCGAGTGTAAAGTCACTTCATAAATAGGAAGCACAAGTGTGGGGACCCAGTGAGCCGCTAATCAAGGTAACTCACGTGTAAAGTACTTCTTATGATGCATTAGATGTGTCAGCATATTTCCAGGCTAAGAATAGAGTGGAATAAGCCATTTGTTATTTTTTTTCTTCATGAAAATAGATTGGAATTCATATTGCACATTATTCATGCAACTAGAAAATTGCAATCTTACATGTTTTCATTTTTACTACCTTTCTGTGCCAAACTGACTGAAATCAATTACGGTGACACAGTATGAAAATCATTGCACATAACAAATTTATAACTTCTAGAGGAGAAGCAGCACTAATTGCTCAAAAGCCATCTTAAGCATTTATGAGTTACAGTGAAGGATGAAAAGAGCACAGCCTCTAGTTACAAAAAGACAATTGTACAGCCACCAAAGATGTGACTACAGTTCAGGCAGGGAATTCACAAAGACCTCAGAATGCTCAGGTATTATAATAACGTTATCTGCAGCAGCACAATGATCAGTATGGGCTGACCTCCCAACATGTACTCACATTCCCATGTAGAATGTGAATTCATCCACTGAGTTCCTTCCTACCACAACTGTACACCAGGCATCCACCTTAGGTAAGCCCACAGCTGCTGGAGCCTGAAGTGGTGCTACACACCAAGAAGTTTCAAAGTTTTTTGTAAAGACTGTAAAAAAACATATTTGAAAATGTAGGAGTACTCGAACAATCTCTGGAGACTTGCTGATGAATTCAGAGAACTGCTCAAGTCAGGTGATAGTTAATCTCCCCTTTCAACAGATCCAATTGCATTAAAAGAATTTGAAAGCAGCGAGGTTGGTTGTTTTTGTTGGTTTTGTGGGTTTTTTGGTGTTGGTTTTGGTTTGTTTGTTGTTTGTTTGGGATTTTTTGTTGTCGTTGTTGTTTAGGGGTTTCTTTTTCTTTGTTTTGTTGTTGTTATTTATGTTCCATTGTTAGCAATTGCTATAGAAGTTACTAGAATATTCTTCAATTGCAAGAAGAAGAAGAAATTGTCCCCTTACTTTGCAACCACCAAATCTTCATGTTCTATATTTAACACATATTACTTATAGAGTTATTTTGTATATTTGCAATTACTTGGTGTTCAGCTACAAATATCAGCGTATATGGCCAGTATAACTGGTTGCAAACAGTAGCAAAAGAAGGTCACAGCTCTGGAAAACCTGGCAGCTCTTGCAGATGAACAAATGGGTTAAGTCTCACTGGGTATGTCGAGAAGTTCTGAGACACTGTAGAATGCAAGTCAACAATCAATCCTAAGAAAACTGCAGAAGCATAGTAACATGCAGAGGGGTGCTTGGCAGGTAGGAGGAAAGGGCTTCTGGGTTTTCCAAGACAGCTTCAATGTGGATATCTGCTGATAGTGAGAGGATGCGGGCAAGGGGCTGCAGATTTGTGAAATAGCAGAAATACCACATTATATGGAGAAGCAGCCTGAAGATTCTGGAACTGAACATTAGATTTTCCTGCAACAGCAGGATGGTATTCTACGGCAGAGGACTTTGGGAAGACTGTTTCAACTTTTCTGGTTATCTTCTCTTGTTAGAGCTCGGCAGAATAGCCAGATGGACAACACCAGGCTTCCAATCCAGGAGGTATGACAAACACTGCATGTGCAGAGCTACAGAAAAACACCTACTGGTGTTTTGCAGACAATGAGAGTGCAGCAGAATAGAAGCAGCATTTCAGGATTGTAAGATGGAGTACTTGGTACCAGATTTAGAGCCAGGGGAGGTTGCCCAAGTAACTGAAATTAGTAACAAAACACAACAAAGACAAGAAAAAGGAAGAGGACTTGCCCATGAAAGGTCTTCCTTCAAGATGTGTTTCACATGAGTAGCTTGAGGACTCTAGACTGCCTATGGTAATAGGTGCAATGTGCTACTGAAAGCTGAGGTCTTCATATACGCGTTTGTAATTCCAGTGAACATTCAGTGGTTAGCCCTGCCTCATCCTTCAGAGAGAAAAGAAAGGGAAGAAGTGATAAAGGAGGAACTGGAAGTTTCCCATTCCCTCTTTAAGAGAAAGGTGGTAAGAGAAACCAACAATGGGATTCTACAGTACAGTACACAGGCTGGTGGTTGCTTGAACCCATAAGCAATAGTGATTAAAATTTGCCCCTGTGACTGAACTGAAAGGAGCAGTAGTGAGATAAAAGAGACATTTAAACAGAGGTTTTTAATATGTAGGCTGACAGAACCTAAAGACTAACATACTGATAGATATTCTGAGCCAGCTCTGCCTGCCTGAACTCTGATATTCTGATACAGAGCACAGACAGTTTATTCAACCTTTTATTATCTGGGTAATAAATAGTTTGCAACCCTATTAAAAAAGATCTACCCGTTGACTGTTTTCACTTCCAGGGATGCCACTATTTTTCTGTTCTGTTAATGTTCTGAACAGCGAAGATCAAGACTGGAGACAGGTGGTAATTTTCCTGACAGGTGGCCACATTACACAGCATTTTCCCAGATCCTGCCCCACCCCCCAAATGCAAATGCAATCTGGAAGTATACAACTGCCAAGAATATCTTCTTTTCTTTTCGTGTCCATTCTGTTTCCTTTTTCCTTACTTCAGATAGGAACTAAAATAACACCCAGTGACACACGTTTGGGCAATGAAATTTTTACAACCTCTACTTACATTGAAGAATGTGCACACTGAATCTATATAGCCGGAAATTTATAGATCATTTCTGTATGTAGTGTATGCCATTAGAGATACTGCTTTCTCCCCATTCTATAGTGTTGCTTTTTGTAGTTCTAATTCATATCAGTATAGATTATAAAATACTGATTTAGAACTGTTTTATTTGAAAGTCAGAGCAAACCTTCAAATGAAAAATGGAAGCATTAGGAACTAATGAATTCTCTCTTCCTCTACATGCAATCCTTCTCAAGAGTGTTTAAACTTCCTTCTAAAAAAGCCTGACTGAGATCAAATAGAACTATATGATTCTCTTCATATGCTTCATCTTACACCCATAGGCACTGGTTAATAAGAGAGATCTTCTTAGTTTTAAACATTCCCAGAAGCCCAAATTCAATTCAAGTAAAGGCTATGTTCCATTTTAAACATGATGGAACCAATATGGGTGCCATTTTTCTTGTAAAAAATAGAAGAAAACATTTACAATGGGGATTTCATGATTATAAGAACAGCAGCTGGGCTAACAGTCCAAACTTCTTTAAGCAAACACGATTTTTAATACAACTGTTTGCCCGTTATCATAAAAAGCAAATATATGTTCTTGTTCAATCATTTTATTTTATTTTATTTTAATGAGGAGAATAAAGCCTGGAGGAAAATGTAGTCAAGCTATGTGGAGGTGGAAAGTACAACATCCATCTGGAATAACCACATTCAACACTAGTGTCCGGAGTATTAAAAGAGGTAAAGGAATAAAAAACCAAATGTGAAATGTTTTGATCACATGGGAAACAGCAAGCTTACAAA
>JAAGNO010010967.1:19721-31514 GCA_033439905.1 Ceryle rudis | reverse complement strand
GAGTATTAAAAGAGGTAAAGGAATAAAAAACCAAATGTGAAATGTTTTGATCACATGGGAAACAGCAAGCTTACAAAACACTAATAGTTACAACAAAACCTGATGAATGTCCTGGCTTACCCAGGGCCAAAGGAAGCAATCAAACAAGAATATTAAAAACCTTCATTATGTCTTTGATTCAGCTTTTAACAGAGCATATTGGCAAAGGAAACTCTATGTAGAGTCATTATATTTTTTTTTTTTTTCCTTCTAGGTAATACTATTAAAAATGGGGATGCTAGAAACATAAGTTCAGAAACCAGCAGCTAATGTTCTAAGTAAATTATTACTAGGTTTAGATGATATTTACGACATATTTTGGAAGAAGCACAGGAACAAAGCAGAATGGATAATAGCAGCTCTGCTCCCCACCCTGCAAACTGCACGGACAATAATATGTAATTTTAAAACCTCCTGGAGATGATCTGTGAAATTGCAAACCAGTAAATCTTACCGTGGCACCTTGAAAACTTATTTTAATGAAAATAACATAGCAATAGAGAACTTAGTCCATTATTTCCTAAAAAATAACAATAATTCGACCCAAAAATTTCATGTGACCTCTTGCTACTGCTTGGCCTTCTAGAGGTCATGAAATTGGAGAACAATTTCCACAGTTCTCAAAAGACTGCAGATAGCTTCCTTAACCAGAAGACAATACAGAAACTGAAGATACACAGATTAAGAGAAAATACCTCCATTGATTAAAAATCATGACAGGAAAAAAAACCAAAGAAGTATGATTACTGTCAACAAACTGAAAAACTAAATTCTAACAGACATCAAAAATTCCCAGTAGGATCTTCAAGAAATCAAAAAACACTTAAAAAATGGATGGGAGATAGGGAGGCACAGTCCACTTTCAACAGTGATTCTGACATTCTGAAGAGTGTCATGAAAAGCACTTAGGCCAAAGTCACAATATTAAAGTGTATATCTGATACAGTCTGATATATTTCTTAATCTGTTAAAGGTCTAAAGAGCATGTGACAAAGTCATTTGGTTTATCATGTTTAGTGAGAATCTTTAAACAAACCTAAACAAACTTGGTGAAAGAGCAAGATGATGGCCATACGCAAATTTCAGAAGTTCAACCTAATTTCCCCTAGAATAAAAAATAAGTACCATTGCTTATGCATATCAGGAGAGTCTAAACTTACAGCATGAAATCTAGGAACTGATCCGTGAATCCCTGTGTACAGTTTGTTGATGAATACAATTGTTGCAATAAAAAAGGCCCATGAGAGAGCCTGTATGCTTATGAGCTTGAATCTGACATGAAGATTTAAAGCTCAATTTCTCTTTAAAAGATGACTTTACAAGACTGTTTATAAAGATACCCTGCCTAAATTTCCAGAATCATGTCTGAATAATAACTGCAATGAGCAGTGACAACAAGGCTCCAGGGCATACGAACTATGATTATATAAGCAGAGATTGGCTAGGACTAAAAAACCAAAAATATGGCATCATTTCTGTGGACAGTGTAAAAATATTTACTTAAATAACACTTGATAGTCTTGTAGTTGGTTGATGAATAAGAAATATACATTTAAACAAGTTTGTAAGTGAGAACCAAATGGCTTTCCTAAATTTTTTAAGAGAATCTGCTTGTGTGAGTCTGCTTCTTCCAAAAGGTATTGATGATTCTTCAAGCAGGTTGATAAGATGTAATACCAAACTCTTAAACTACCTAGATTAGGTAGGGTTTTTTTTTTGTATCATCCAAGATAATTAATTGTTTCACAAGCAGCAACATGGGCAGATTAAACTTGATCTTCTATGTCTCTGATACCAGGCTTTACCTTATCAACATTGCTAGAACTACAGACAATATTAGTACTTTCTGTTTCCTACTAAGGAAATAGAAAAGGATGCAAAAATGAGGAATACTTAATTGAAACTTAGATTCTAAAGGTAAATCTAGCAAGCAGGATGATAACCAATTACAGGTTTAATTAGGAATGTAAAGCTGCTAATTAAAAGGCAAAAACCCTGATGGTTTTAATAGGTTTGGCTATTTCTAATTCAGATTTTGAGAGGTACTTTATATAATCTATTTTTTTTTCTTAAATTTTCTTAAATTTAGCTAATTTTACATAGCAATTCAATATTTGATCTCATGTTTTAAAATACATTTAAAAACATTTAAATCAGGAAAACAAGTTATGGCTCCTAGACTAGCACAAAACTAGCTTTAGTTGTTACAGAATTATTTACTACATGGTCACACTGAAGTGTTAAAGGAATGTTAAAGGCCGTGTATTAAAGTCAAGAATAAACAAATATTATCAACTGAAAGTGTTAAATTTGCATGTGCAACCTTGATTTGCTATTCCATTGTGGATTAATTATGATCATGATGCCAACATCGTATCAAAGAGTACAGAAGTGAAATATATTCACCCTGCGTTGAAGCTCTAAGACACAGGTCTTTCATCGCCTGTCCTCTGTCAAAGCATAGACCTTGTAAAACTAAGAGCTGCTGATCATGAAGGTGAAGCTTTAAATATGTAAAATCTCACAGAAACACAGAATGGTAGGGGTTAGAATGGACCTCTGGAGATCATTTAGTCCAACCCCTCTGCCAAAGCAGGTTCAGCTAGAGCAGGCTGCACAGGAACGCATCCAAGTGGGTGTCCAGAAGGAAGGAGAGATAACATATCCTTACTTAACTACTGATTCTGTATCTTTGCAAACTCAGAGATCTGTTCATACAGCTCTATAGCAAGAACCTCATCTAGCTGCGCTTAAAGATAAATCAGTGGCCAGAGAACCATTAGGGAACCAGTGGAATTCTTGTTATTGGATAGCGAAGACAACACTAAGCACAGAGACTGAACGTTCTTTCTGACAGTCCCCATCATGTCTAAGTTTCACCCATCCTGTTAGAAACTGCACCACATTATCAGAGGGCCTAGTAGAGGAATTCTATGATTTCTCAGTTGACAAATTTTAGGATCCTATGCTAAATCTGGTAAGTAGAGATCTTTATTCAGTATCAGCAGCAGTTTTGGTAGCTTTTCCCCTCACAATAAATTTAGCTGTACATGATACTCCTCCCGGAACAATAGAAAAATGTTCAGTCCCTCTCATGCTAGGGGAATCAGAACAGACACTTTTATTCCTCTACTTTGCAAGCAGGCAACCAGCCAGATTGTTTCAGGAAACCACCAAAATTTTCTCTTTCTCTCCTCATCTTTCTCCAGCCTCACAGGATAGAAGACAGAAAAACAAATACAAAGAAAGCAATAGTTCAAAGAGGCTGCATTTCATTCTTTCAGTCTCATTTCCTGTCTGTCCTTCCTTTCTCTACAGCACACAGTATGGCACACTAGACAAGGACCCTAACACAGGTTGGTGAAGCATCCTGATAGCAGCAGAGGCAAAGCTGGGGAGGTGGGCAGACAGAACTGATGCGGGACTAATGGAAAATTAATGGATTGAATTAATGATTGTTGTACCATACTTTTATTAACTCTATGTCTCAGAGTTTCATTGGTTAGGGAAGGAACTTAGAAGGAAAATACTCACTCAATATAATGTCTCTTACTATTTTTCTGTGAAGCCCTAGAACTGGCACTGGCTAGCTAAAATAGGCAAGTAAGGTACAGCATTCTATCTGCCTATTTAGAATTAATTAATTGATTTGAAGTCAGAAGAGAATTATTCCTCTAAACAAAGCTAGTAAGGACTCAGTGGTTTTCTGTCCTCTCTTGTAGCATAGGTTGTAGTCTACTTCCAGGAATATGTAGCATATAGTATTATTTATATTCCTTTAAAAATAAATTGGGGTTTTTTAAACAACTGGAAAATGTTTCAGGTACTTAAGTTGTTCAGCAGCCCTGAAAATTACACTGTTTACTTATTGCAGATATTGATTTCCTGATGATTTAATTTACTCTTAAAAGAAATTGAGAAACCTCCTTTGCTGTAGTAAAAACTGTCAGCCTAATGAAGTGATTCTTCTGCTTCTACTTTCAAGTACAAATGATCTCTCAATTCAAACTGAAGGAGTCTATAAAACAAAACAGTTTTTCATTGCCATTTCCTTTCATTAGAGAGATGCAAGGCTAGCAATCCTAAACTACAATCTTTAGGAGCATAGGAGAAGACATTCTTAGGGGTGACCCTCCCAGGAGAATTTGCTTTCTCTGTTGTCTCAGAAAAGATTGGAGCTTCTAATTTTGTTTTCTCTTTAGCTGATACATCCTCCTTGAGGAAGTCGTCATCTTGAGAAGCTTATGGTCTGGATTATAGTTTTCATTTAGGTGAGTTGTCTTTAAAATAATGTTATGACTATTTTTATACAGAATTTTAATTGAATTGACAAATAAGTGTTCAAGAATGGCTATTCATTCACTTTATAAACCCCCCACACAATGGAGGCCTGATCAAAATGCACAATATAAGTCACAGATGTAACAGTACTCATCACTGTCGTGAATGTATTTAAGGACTTGTTTTTCTACAGCTCTGGAAAATATAATTCTGATAGTCTTAATCTTAAAAGAATTTAAACCATGCATTACATTTTATAAGACTTCTTGACACTGGTAGATGCTTTTCCATTTTACAGATATGAACAGAGGGAACCAAGTTAAAGGCCCTATTTATTAAAGGCTAAAGGACTTAGAAAGGAATTAAAAGATGAGACCATGAAGACCTGAAAGACAAAGCCTTTTTTCTAAAAATTCTGTTTAGCCAATTCTAAGTCTGCAGGCGACTCTATCCATCAGACACCTTCTTGTATGAATGAAAAGGTGTTCTTACAAAGCATGCAAAAACTGCCCCACTATCAGTTCAGCATTTCTTGCATCTAAAAATAACGAGGAAACAAATAAACAGTTACTCTGATTAAAATAAAAGTGCTATGAGCATAATGTCCTGACTGGACCCTCCTTGGAACGACAATAACTCTTGATCCATTCAGTCCAGAAGGGCAGGATGTGGAGGTCTGGGGGAAAAAGCAAGAGTCATTAATTACGAGAGATGGAACAAGAAGTCATGGCCAGCAGGTTTTCAGCTGGGATGGAGAGGTCTTATGTTCCAGCCCCTACGAGAATCGATGTGTGCTATCCAGTGATCTGTTAATATAGAATATATGCATCCACTACAGACAAGAGCTGTGGGCCCAGACAGTCAGCTCTGAATTTAAGAACTATCTTGAAGTTACCAAATCTATTTGGTACCATTTGATCTTCCAGTATAAACTATTATTTTTATGAAAAATTTGGGTAAAACAAACACATGAAGCTATTATGAATTAGATATTCAATCTGTCTTGGTAAGATAACATGATCTACAAAAATAAGCATACCTTCAGATGTTACAAGAGTGCAAGATTCACACTTTACATTATGTTACTAAATCATTAACCTATGAAGAGATGGTTCTGCTTGCTTTTCTTGCTAAGTGGAACACTTTAAGGTCAAAAATACCTGAGAGGTATATATGGTCACAAATACCTCACAGGTATATACGGTCTGGTAGTAAAAGTGCTGTTGTGTGTAAGGAGATCTGTAGGTTTAAACTTTTTGATGAAAAAATTGAACTAACAGTCCCATACTTCAAGTCAGTATGCCCACAGTACAAGTCGGGGGATACAAGATGAGCACAAACGCTTGGAAGTACCATCCACCACTGCATTTTATGTTCAGTCTGATCTTGTACACTTGTTCTGAGAAGGTCTGCCAGATCTTAATCCCTTAAGAACGGTTGCTGGAGACAAGTGTCTAGTTAATCATATTAGCACCCTATGATGAGACAGAGGCTGAGCTATTTGACCTTCTTAAACCAAAGGCACTTGTGGGTGTCTACACAAACAGCACTTAAAGCACCTGAAAAGGCTGAACATTTCCCAGGTTAGAAAACTGAGCAAAGATGTTCAGAAGTTCAGCTTCAGTTTCAGATGCCTGACTTCCACTTAAGTCTTGTTTAAGCACTCCAGTGCACTCCAGATTTCAATGGGGCTGTTCTTGTGACTAAAGCAAGGTACTGGGTGAGGTCTTAAGGTTTCATGTACTGTTATCTCCATATAGTGATTTTATAAAAGTCTCTCCCCTTAACTTTTTTAATTCCCTCTGTAAGCAGATGTATCGTTAAGAGTGTATGCTCATCTCTCTCCGATCTATGCTCCTATCTCGCAAATGCTTACACAATTTCTTAACATTACTATCTCACACATAAATTTGATGACATGGTTTCTTCAGTGAGTAAATAAACAAAATCTCTTACACCTTGAGTAAGAAGATAAACGACCCTCATTAAACTGTAATCAGAGAACAAACTCAAAAGTGGCTTAATTCATACCGGCTGTATAACTCTCAAAACTAGGAAAGACAGCGCTACTTATCCCCTATTTATGCACTGATGGTTAGGTTACTCTCTGTAGTGAAATAAGATGTGGCTAAAGAATCTCATCTCTGCATCACCCTGAAGTCACTCTTATCCCCTAGGAGTCTCTTATCAATAAAACTACAGGGAAATAACCATTACTTTGCTTGATTTCATGAGCTGCACCTATACACTTTTCATTCTAGCACTTACTTCATTTTGTGCTGGTCAAATTCAAGGTTCAGTTTTAATTTAATCTTTATCTAAGAGACTATTCTTTGTCTTCATAATTACGTCCCTCTCATGAATTTGGCTAGTAAAATAAAATGAATTAGCATTAGAACTATGCAAATAATCTACTGATTAGCGTGTATGATGTCTGTAGAAGGAATATAGGACACTTCCCCTAACTAAAGCACATATTTCAGATCAATTTCCTCAACAGACAAAGTATCAAAGTATTGTGATAGCCACTCCTTAGCTCTATGCATTTATCTTAAAGTGAAATCTCCGAAACTCTACAAATCAAGATTAATAAAACTGCTGTGAAAAAAAAGAGCACTACTCTTATAACCGAGTGGAAACTGTGGCAAACATCTATCCACATCTGACATCAAGAAATTATTTGAACCTGTGAACTTACATACTTGCTTTACAATAAGGAAAAAAAAATCAATTAAAGATAATTATCTTAAAAGATTAGGTTGTTAAATTCTAATTGTAGGCTTCCAAGAGACTATATAGTTGAGTAAAGTTATTAATGTGCATGTCTGCTATATGAATTTACTCAAATATTAGTATATTTCTACCTCACATCACATTGATTCATCTCATAATAAAAACACAGTGAATTTGAAACTGGTGTGTCTCGAGCAGACCATATAATTCAGCCAATCCTTATTTATTTACCGAGGCAATTAAAATAGTAAATATGTCATAGAGCTATCCATTTTGCATCGTAGAAGATACAGTGAAATAACAAAACAGAAATTCAAACTCCTCTAAAAGTTTCAGCATTTAAAATGCACTTGCTGTAGCTGCTTAAAATCTAGCAGTGTAATGGGTGATTAGGTCTTCAGCTTTCTTGGAGGAATCACACACACAAAAAAACCAACCAGAAATCAACCACAGTACAAAAGAATCAAATTCCAGTATTTCCTTCTTATGTTATCTGTGAGCATTTTTGGAATAGCAACATGTAAATACACCCAGAGATTTGCTAATATTTATTCAGTAAAATGAAAAAAAAAAATCTCAGATCCTGTTTAGTGGAAAGCAGAGTTATTACCAATAATTAGAGAGAGATTGTGACCCTGTTTCTGCTCAAGTCAGCAGTTTTACAACGAAAGCACATGAAGATCACTGGACTGCCAATCACCACAATTTGAAAACCACAATTATTCAGACAAACAGTACTGGAGAACTTTTGAGGAGTGTACTGAGTCTGGCTGGGATGGAGCTGATTTTCTTCATGGCAGCCTGCATGGTGTTCTCTTTTGGATACATGAGTGAAAAGAGTCTTGGTAACACACCAGGGTTTTCACTGTTGCGGAGCAGTGCTTGCACAGTGTGGAGTTTTACTATTTTGCCCGCTCTGCCCCTGCAGTGAGTAAGTAGGCTGGGCTCCATGAGAGTTTGGGAGGGAGCACAGCTAGGATAGCTGACCCAAAGTGACCAAAGGGATATTCCATACCATACAACATCGTGCTCAAGGAAAGGAGAAGGAAGTGGAGATGTTTGTGGATAAGGCATTTGTCTTCCTAAGTGACTGCTCCACATGCTGAGGCCCTGCTCTCCAGGAGGTGGCTGGATATCTGCATGCTGATGGGAAGTGGTGAATGGATTCCTTATGTTGCTTTGTTGTTGGGAGCTGCTTTGTAACGCTTATTAAACTGTCTCTGTCTGAACTCATGAGTTTTCTCGCTTTTGCTTTTCCAATTCTTTCCCTGGTCCTGCTGGGGGGAGTGAATGAACATCTGTGTGCAGCTTAGCTGCTGGTCAACCCACAAGAGACAATCAAGGAAAGATGCTGTAACTGCAGAATTTGGGATGTAATACCTAATGCAACATGCCTATAAAGGAAACATTCATTGAGTAAGAAGGACGGAATATAAGGGAAGGGAGTCCCAAGAGCTGGCTTGCTAAGCCTGCCTTGGCTTACAGGTATTTTAGTACAATGTTAGCACAACAGGAGACTGACCCGTTAAATAATTAAATAGTGCGTACTTTGTTAGTCTTTAAAGTAGTTATTATGGACAGTTTTATCATACTGTCCTTTACATACTGACACAAAGTCAGAAGATGTTCCCAGGACATTACTGTAACAACAAAGAGCAAAATTCAGAAGCCTGGCACAGACATATTCCATATTTGCATTCCCTTACACTGAGGGGCTAGAGCAGAAGTTTGAAAGACACATTCTTCAGCAGGAGGATGTGTCTTTTGCAACATGATTCCAGCTGCTGTGGCTATACATTTCCATTACATTCTGCTGGTGAAGTTTTAGTCGGCACTGACTAACCACAAAGGATGATGTAGTTGCCAAGCCGCTCTCTGCGATATTTGAAAAGTCATGGCAGTCAGGTGAAGTACCTGGTGACTGGGAAATGGGAAACACTGAACCCATTTTTTTAAGGGGTAGAAAATAGGACCCAGGGAACTACCAACCTGTCAGCTTCACCCCTGTGCCTGGGAAGATCATGGAACAGATCCTCCTGGAAGCTACGCTAAGGCACGTGGAGGACAGAGAGGTGATCTGAAACAGTCAGAATGGCTCCACCAAGGGCAAGCCCTGCCTGACCAACCTAGTGGCCTTTTGTAATGGAGTGACTACATCAGTGGATGAAGATGGGTTATGAATGTCATCTCTCTGGGCTTCACTAAGGCCTTTGACACAGTCCCCCACAAAACTCTTCTGTCTAAATTGGAGAGATACGGATCTGATGGGTGGACTATTTGTTGTATAAGGAATTAGTTGGATGGTTGCATCCAGAGGGTAGTGGTCAATGGCTTAATGCACAGACGGAGACCGGTGATGTGTGGGACCCCTTAGGGTTTTGAACTGGGACCAGTACTCTTTAATATCTTCATCAATGACATAGGAGCATTGAATGCACCCTCAGCAAGTTTGCAGATGAAATCAATCTGAGTGGTGTGGTTGATAAGCCTGAGGTACAGGATGCCATCCAGAGGGACCTGGATAAGCTTAGAAAGTGGGCCCATGTGAAGCTCATGAGGTTCAACAAGGCCAAGTGCAAGGTCCTGCACTTGGGTCAGGACAAGCCCCAGCATCAAAACAGGCTGGGGGATGAAGGGATTGAGAGCAACGCTGTGGAGAAGGACTTGGGGTACTGGTGGATGAAACGTAGAAGTTTGAACAATATACTCTGTGAGGTGCTTCAGAGAAGAAATGCAACGTAATCTCGCATCTGCAGAACTTATACTGGAAGTATATTTTAATGATCCCATCCTTGTGGACCTCCTTTTCTGTGGAAGAAGATAGGCCGAATGGGTTTTTGTGAGTCCTTGCCACGATGATTGTTTCATGTATGGGGGTTCTAGTCCCAGAAAACAAGCTTGGAATTGTGGAACAGAATTATCCTCTGGATGTGAGATGATTAGCAGTTGATGCAAAACTTTCAGATATGGAACAGAGTTGAAGAGCCCCTCTGCTGTAAGCTAGTACTATGACTTCAACGTCCTTCCATGTAACTTCTGAAGTCCACGCCTGCTTTCAAGAGTGTCAATCACCCTGTGAAGCTTCACAACTCCAACTCTTAATTTTTTGGTTAGTAACCAGTTTGCAAAGAGTAAGTCCACCAGTGGTGATTGATTGCCTCAAATGCCATTCTTCAAACTGTCTTCCTTCAACTAGTAATAGCAGGAGATACCGACAAAATCTTCCAAGCTTTTGATCTCTGGGGGTTCCTGACCTATGAAAGGGAAAGCAGGTTCATGGAATCCACCTTTACATCTAATGTAACTCAAGGTTGCTATAACTACCTAAACCTCAAGGACTACCACTTCATGCTGTGCAAGCCTTTGAGGCCCACCAGTGTAGACTACTGAGCACCTTAACAGGTTTCACCAGAAGTCATCATGTCTGTGCCTTACCTAACTCTGGCAGAAGAGCTGATGAAGACTAAGGCCTTGTTTACCACCAGGTACAGGATCTTTAACACTGTTTGGGTTCTTGTCTAGACCAGAAAAGATATTGCATAATCTCCATGCTGCTGGGTCATGAGAATATGCCTTGAGAGTGATGGAGCCCATTTCTCATTTGACTGGCCCTTAGGACATGCAGGCATGAAATCAAAAGCGCTTGTATGAGTGCAAGGGTTATGTGAGAGACTGGGAGTGAATGTTTCCCATCCTCTCCAAATCATAGGTGTCTGCTGTCCCTTGTAAAACCTCTGCAAGGGCTCAAAGCACCTTTCCATGCAGACAGGAAGAGTAAGGACTGTTCTTTTTGAAGCACTACCTCCCACATTCTCCTGATAATCGAGGCACTGAGGATGGTACTCCTGTACATGACTGACGAAGGCTGTGAACTTCCTTTGTGTCCAGAAGGACATTTAGTGAGTTGGCAGAGATGTGCTTAAGTGGTGATGACTACATAGAAATTTCAACTATCTTTGATGTCCTTCACAATAATGCTAAAAAGAAAGAGACTCCCAAAATTTCCAAGTCATTTCCCCTCCCTGTGTTCCCTCTGGATGAGGAAATTGATGTTATGCTTACATTCTTTGATGCTCCCTAAGACTCGGCTGCTTCTATTCACTTTCTGATAGCTCTTGACACACAATCTCTTTTGGACAAGGTGGTTTCTCCCATGATGCTCTTCTTTGATTCCTCCCTCTGTACTCATGCATGGCTTTGAATGCTACATCTGAAGTACTCAGGACACATCTTGGTTCCTGACTTGAACAGTTTCCTTAGAAAAATATGTCATTCAGGAGCTGCTTTGCACAGGTCAGGAGAAAGGTGGAGATTGAAAGAATATTACTTGTTTGCTGCCACTAAGAAAAAGATGGGTCAGGGCTGAGGATTAGAAACATAAGAACTATGAGAACTGAAGTGAAACTAGGTCATGGTTAGGGAAAGAGGGACTGAGCTGGACATGAATGAGGGAAAAGAACCTCTTAAAAATCTTTCCCTCCCTCTCTCCTGAATGATACCATAGTTTCTGTTTTGTCTATTTCCCCATATTTCAGACCTCAGGAAAAATTATGCATTTGCCCTACACCTTTACCTAAGCTTTTAGATGAAATGGTGTGTGATTATGTCTGTCCCATCCCATACTGAAGCACCAACATGTGGTTTATATTCCTTGCTGCAGAAGACCCTTACAGCTGGATCTCTTTGGTTTCAGAAGCTTCCAAAGATCTTCTACATTGGTATTCCCAATGCAGGGACAAA
>JAAGNO010010967.1:2286-19502 GCA_033439905.1 Ceryle rudis | reverse complement strand
TACTTTGGGTTGGGTTTTTTGCTAGATATTAGTTTTCCTGAGTTATTTGGTAAAATATCTATTCTCTCTCCCACCAAGAATATTTGCCAGATAAAAGCAAAATCAGAAAACAGTCCAAATAAATAACTAACTGCATAGTATGACTACAAATTTCTGTGGTTTAAGGGTGTTTGCCAAATTTAGGTCATGGATATTTGTCTAAAAAAGATAATTAGCAGACTGGAAAGGAGGGCAAATTGATGCGCATTACTTCCTATTCATGACAACACTGTTGACAGAAATGTTTGAACAAAAAAGGTGGGGAAAGCTCTAAAGCTTCACACAAAATCTAATTAAGATACATCACTTCTTTGAAATGGTTGACTATCACCACTAGTCATCATTTCAGTATCACAGCAAGTTGGGGTTTTTTAATTAAAATCAGTAAGATTCTTGCCACAAACAACCAGAAAGAATTTTCTTCAGATAGTGCTTGTCCTTCTTTCAGCTGAGATAGAGCTATTTTTTTTTTTCTTCTTAGTAACTAGAATAGTGCTTTGGTTTGGATTCACTATGAGATGAATGCTGGTAACGTACTGATGGTTTTAGTTATTGCTGAGAAATCAAGGACTTTTCAACTTCCCATGTTTCGCTAGTCTACTGGAGCACAAGAAGCTGGAGGGGAGCATGGCCCAGCCAGCTGACCCAAACTAGCCAAAGGGATATTCCCTGCCATAGAACGTCATGCTCAGAATATAAACTGGGAGGGGTAGATCAGTTGTCATTGGTCAGTGGGTGGCAAGCAATTGCATTATGCAGCACTTGTCTTTTCCTGACTGTTATTTCTCTCTGTTATCTTCCTTTTCATTTCAATCATTATTCTTCTATTTATTTTATTGTTGTTTATATTTTAGTTTCATTATTAAACTGTTCTTATCTCAACCTACAAATTTTCTTCTTTTTCAGTTCTCCTCCCCATACCACTGGGAGGGTGAAGGAGTAAGCAGGTGGCTGCGGAGTGTTTCATTGCTGACTGAGGTTAAATGGCGAGGGTGATCATAAATTCAGTCATCAGGTCTGATTACAATGCTGCCAGATCCATCCACGGGTATGCCATTTTTATGTGCATCTCCAAGTATAGGAAAAATCTATTTTTTCTTAGAAGATTTGTTTGCAGAGGTCAGATTCCATTTTTATCTCCTGGATAGGTACCAATTGGAAGTGAAGGAAGCCCAGTACATTGAACTGTAATATATTTAATCTGCTTACTTAAAAAGCATGAAAGAGGCTTGGGAGTCCAATGGACCCACATTTAGGCATATATGCAGAGACCTAACAGGTATTAAAAAGTAAGTGCACATATAACCAGATGCATAGTAATCTCAGTATAGATTTTAAGTTCCCCAGAATCTGGTTCTGTCAGATTTAATCAGACAGGTAAATCTGATTATTTTTATATCTTCCATAATATTCTTTTATTCAATAAATTCATTTCTGTAATAACCTATTTAGGTATCTATGAATATAAAAATGCATATATGTATGTGTTGAGTAGCCTATGTTATGAGTACTGACTCTCCGTGAGGTTTGTGTTTCTGAATCACTCAAGTGCTCTGGAAAAAACCCAAATATATTCCACAATGAGATAAAGATGAAATGCATCAATGATCCTTCCAAGTCAAACAACAGAACTTTGGTTTTGTGATCTTGTCTGTGCTTCCCCCATTCCATCTGCCCAATAAATCACAGAGTAAACAGCATGGAACACAGTTGGCTTATTTTAAGGATAAAGATCTACTGAAACCTTGTTTAGATTAAGAGACAGCAGTTCCAGGGAGAGTAAATCTGTCACACTTTATATTTAGATGCTGTGCCATCCTTCTCACAGACCAAAACCTCAAGTTAAATTCTCTCCATTTAAAGTACATCCAACCTGATGCCAAACATTTTTTACCACACTTCCTTTAACTACTGTAAAATTCCATGCCTTCTCAGAACTCCGCAGGTGATGATTTTATTAGTACTATTTGTTTTCTTTTCCTGATCTTCTTCTAGAGTGCACAAATAGCCTCAGTTTTACCTCCTGGTAATATAGGCTCTCTGTTTACATCAGCTGTTGAGGATCCATGCTGTTCAATAGAGCTATCTTAGGTTTAGATTTCACCTACTGGGATAGAAACTCTGGAATCAAATATATGATTATTAGCCATTTCATAGAAAGAATTTAGATAATCTTAGAGAATCACAGGATCATCTACGTTGGAAAAGACCTTTAAGACCATCGAGTACAACCATTAACATATTACCAAGTCTACCACCAAACCATGTCCCTATGGCCATGTCTACATGCCTTTTAAATACTTTCAGGGATGGTGACTCAACCTTCCCTGGGCAGCCTGTTCTGATGCTTGATAATGCCTTTGGTGAAAAAATTTTTCCTAATGTCCAAACTAAACCTCCCCTGGTGCAACTTGAGGCCATTTCCTCTTGTCATAGGGCTTGTTACTTGGGAGAAGAGCCCAACAACCACCTCAATACAACCTCCTTTCAGGTAATTGTAGAGAGCAATCAGGTCTCCCTAGAGCCTCCTTTTCTTCAGGCTAAAAAAACCCAGTTATCTCAGCCACTCCTCACAAGACTTGTGCTCTAGACTCTTCACCAGTTTTGTTGCCCTTCTTTGGTCATGCTCCAGCACCTCAATCTCCTTGTAGTGAGGGGCCCAAAACTGAACACAGTACTCAAGGTGTGGCCTCACCAGTGCCCAGTACAGGGGGATGATCACTTCTGTAGCCCTGCTGGCAATGCTATTTCTGATACAAACCAGGATGCTGCTGACCTTCTTGACCATCTTGAAGCTATGGTTTGTTTTTCACAAGATGTACCTATTTAAATATGTAGTGCTGTACTGTACTTGCCATTCAAACATCACCCTCACTATCAAAGCAGTGGAAGAAACTCATAAAACAGGCCAGAAAAAATGATTCCAGATATAACCCTAAAGCAAAAGCTCTCTTGAGCAGAACCTGATGTGATTTGTAAATAGCTTTACACGGAGGACATTTTTTTAAATGTAAGCAAAAGATAGGCTATCTTTCAGGCCGCTCAAAATTGAAAGGCTATTGCTACATTTTATAGCAAATTTGATAGACAACTGCATTCTGCCATAGCTGGATTTCTGGGATGCAATTTCACATAGTAAGACAAGTCAACTAGTAGATGCCCCTTTCTGCCAAAATTTCTATTTCTCCTCTATCTTCCTGTCTGTCCAGTATCAACTATGGACTCCTTCCAGTTCCCTTGTGTATTGTTCTGACTAGCAAAAGAGGTAAGCATCAGATAGTTCAGTTCATTATTCTGGGGAAAAAAAAAAAAAAAAAAAAAAAGATTAACACAGCAAAAAAGAACTAGTATTTTGTCAGGGTAGTGAATCAGATTGCTTACAGAAATACCTGATGAATGCCAGAATAAGAGCAAGGAAGGTGTCGTTAGCATTGTGCAGCTAAGCAAAAGGTGGAGGCAGAGCAACAATTCCATTTTCCTGTGCTAGTGAGTCAGAATAATTTTGTTTGCTCAGGTATAAAATGGCTACTGTATGGTCTGATAACACTGGGATACAGCAAGCTGTTATGTCTATTAGAAAGGGCATGTGTCATGGATTCCTCATTTTTTCTGCTCAAGCAATGTACAGTGAAAATGAAGATTTGCATGCCCCGTAACCTGCATCCGTGACAACATGAAATGCGTAAGTCTGAAGAATATGTATTAATGACAACAACAGACAACCCTAAAACATGTCCAAATACATATTACTAATTTAAACCTGTTCAATGATGGATAAGCTTTCAGTGCTGTGGAGGCCATTCTGGACCCAGTAACTTTTGTTTGCACTGGATTTAAGACAAACTTTCATAAAGCAAAGATCATAACAGCTATAGATGAGTCTCTTTCAGAATGTCATACAGCAGCTGACCACCAAATAATTAGCAGCTCAATACAAAAATACATAGATGCTCTATATGTTTGAAATAGGTGGCTGTACTGGCTAAGCACATCTTTGATGTGATGGAGGAAGTCTAAAGGAAAGGACTCGGTGACTCCAGAAAGTACCTACAATGAATTTTAACAAGAATTTGGGAGCTGAATAAGCGACAATACAGAAATATGCATCCTGAAATCTGAGAGCAACATGTCAGTTCTTCAGATCTGACACTATAATAGTCACTGCTAACACTGATTTTAATCTGCTTATGCAGATCGGGAATGTGACAAAGACCTGGAGTTCCCTTCCTCCTCTGAAATGAGGAAGAGTCAAGTCTGACCAAGTCTCTTAATTTCTCACACCTGGTATGGTGATACAGAACCTTCTCTGATAGGAAACCAGAGACGGCACACATCATTTTATTGTGTCTAATATCAGAGGGTTCTCCAGACCGGAACTAGAGCAGAAGGATATGGAGACAATAAGAAAAGGACTTCAATTTCATAGCCCCTCTTCATCCAAGTGTTTGCCTGAAGCATGGATAGTCCAGGTAGAGTGGTATCAAGCCATGATGTGAGCAATGATCAAAGGTTTGGGAGCTGAGAACAGTCTTCAACAAGGGAAAATGTTCTTAGAGGAGAAATAAAATTTGCTGTGTTTAGGACAAAGGAAAAGAATGACCAGATGGCTTAGCAATTGTTTCAAGAATGAGCTTTTTGCCTTTTATTTGCAGAATTTGTTAACTTGTGCTGGTGATAGGAAGATGCTCTTTCATGACTGATTTGCAGTGTGCTCTCATTCTATGGGCTGGACCGTAGCTGTCATTATGAGGATCCAGCACCCAGGAGTCATCAGTGTAGGTAAAACCTACATTGTTGTTTGAAGTTCCTTGAGAATCCCACAGAGACTCCTAGGATCAGCAGAGCATAGCAACAGCAATTCCCATTGCTGTAGAAGCTATAGCAGTTGCATCTAAAGCAGCCTGAAAAGAAATCTAGGAGACAAATTGACTGTCATACCAAAATGAACTTTCATTTATCTCTGTACTTTAATGACACCTTATGAATAATACACTCTATTTCAGGCCAGTTTAGCATAGTCCATTTCAGCACTGCTGCTGGATTATTTGAAATGATCACCCGAAGGTGTGATGTTAAACATTAATTCACAACACAGAGGTACACGCTTCATTTTCTTTGGAAACAGCTTGTCTTTTGAGACCTGTTAACTTGCGACCAATAGAAATACCAATACCTTCTGAATCTTTCAGAAAGACAGGGAAACAACAATACTATTATGGGACTTAAACTGGTCATAGGAAACCTTGTTCTACATCATTACATCAATCCTAAACATAAATTCTGTCTTGCTATGACTTTGTGTTGCCCAGCACAACAGATTCTGATCCAGACTAGGCCCTTTTGGTGCTACCAATAAACAAACAAATAATTGGGTGTATTTCTCTGATGGTAGCCAAGTAAGTCTTTCCTATCACTCCATCCACAGCACTGTGTTAGCACCACCCAAACACAATGTATGTGTGGAATGACTTCTCTTTCTGTTACCTAACATATTCATGGCAGAATAAAATTTTGCGGCTCTGTTAAAAAGTATTTTTACAGGATACTGTGGAAGACTCAGAGCCATTAAAATCTCTAATTTTTTTTCAGTCTGCTTTTAAAAATTCCATTATGAATTGTATTTTCAGATGTAATAGTGAATCTACTACATCTTGACTTGAATTGTACTGCCTGATGATTTCAATAATTACAAATGGTTGCAGCAAGACTGGCTTAAATGAGTAGTGTGTGGCCCCAGGCCCTGTTTTCACAGATTACTGTTCAGCCCTGTGTACAAAAGCAAAGTCTCGTCCACAACTAAGGTGTTTTTAGTAATATATTCTATGAACATTTGAGAGCCAAATGGAGAAGCCTTAGTTAAAATGAATAAATAATTCCTTTTATGTCACTCTGTCTTCAAAGCACAGCTTCCATTAATTCAGTGTTCACTTAGGCAAACCAGGCTCTGTGTGCCTAAGCTGAGAAGCATTTTATCTTATGAGATGACATCTCAAACCAACCAAACAAATAAAAATAAGAATAAATTTTTTAAAATTTAAAAATTCCCTGGTAATTGATGCTCTTGTTTGATTCAGATACTCGAACCAGTAGAAAATTTCCTGTGAATGAGGCAGGGGTTTGCTAGCAGAGAGGAGATATTAAACAAAAGGGTGCTTTGAAATACATTCTTCTCCTTTCTTCCTCTCACCCTTTATAATCTATTTTCATAAAATACAGAGAGAGAGTTTCATATAAGGTTTGGGATAGAGCTAATTTTCTACTGCACATTCTATTTCTGTGGCAGGCAACATGCAGGTTTAACTTAATTCTACATGAACATGTATTAATTCAGGCTCTGCACCTTGACGTTTCTCAAAGGAGGCATTTGTAAAGGTAAAGGATGCCTAACAAGTTACAGCACTGCTCCTATAAAAGCCAGGCTGCTGAGATGGAAAGAAGGTGTGGGCTCAATCTTCTGCAAGGTCTTTCTCCTACATCTACTATTCTTCATGAAATTCCCAAATTCCCAATTCTCCACTTACAGAAGATATCAATGAAATTTCTAGAGACAAAGCTCTAGCTCCCTAACCTTGCATACCTCCCAAAAGAAGAATAAATGACTACTAGACTTGCACTTTCCCCAGAAGTGCACAAATTCAAGGGGATTTTCCTCTTTGGAACTGAACAGAACTTACTCAATCTACTTCACATAGGTAAATAAATACCAAGTAGAACTAGAAGCTGAGCTGAGTCTTGTGAGAAGTTCTGGGTGAGATAGAAAATGAGGCTTATGAAAATGCAACTGTTCAGAAAAAGAGCATCCAAAAATGGGGGAAACAAAGTTACAGTCATGATACATGAAGCAGAGACTGGTTCTCCAGCAGGAAATTTTTCTTCAGTTTCTAATCTGCCTTTAGGTTCATTAGGTTTATAGTCACCTTGGGAACAATAGTAGCAAAAGAATCAGAAAATATTAGATTGGTATTTTATACAGCATTTATACATAATTTATTTAGCTGCAAAAAGGTTGTAAAAATATTGATTTATTACCTCTATATCCTGTAACTTTTAAACCTTCCTGTAATAATATTTCTTCTTTTTTTTTTTCATTAGTTTGTACATTTTTTCACCAAATTGGATACATTTGAACCATGACAAACTAAGGAAATTATGCAGAGCAAAGTTTTGAAATACATTAGAAATTTTCTCTTTTTTTTTTTTAAATAGTGTTTTCACATTTTCACTACATTCATATTCAACTTCTTCTGTGTAGACTACTAACTTAAAATTCCTACTGTACCAAAAAATACATCAAGTGCTGGCACTGATGTAGCTTTATAATTAATGAAGAGAAACAGGCACTTTTTGAGTGTTTCACCTTTTCCTTTAGGCAGAGATGAATTCTGCCCTAAAATAATTTATTTCCTGACACTCACTTGGAAGAGTCTAAACAGTATCTCATATATAGATATCGGTGGTGAAAATGTCTACAGATGGCTAGCTGCATTGCAGCAGTGAATTTATTTATTGCTAGCACAACAGTCACAGCTTGCTTATTACCAATTTGTAGTCTACCTTTACATACTGGAAAGTGTCTACTTTTCATGCTGAACAACAAAAATTAATTCTGCTTTATATTAACCAATATAGGACAAAAACCTTAATCAATTTTTTTTCTTTGGATGCCTTAATGACCAAAAGGTAATTCTGCAACAGTATGTCCTTTTCCAGTCCATCTGATAAAGCAAAATGAAGCAGAACATAAGATAAGCTGCAAACTTACCTGAGTGCTCGTTAGAAGATGCTTCACATCATTGTATTACAAATATATAGAAATGGTGTAAATTCTGAACGAGAAAGGATACATTCGTATGGCTCCTGTTCTTGTTCCAATTGCCAGGATTTTCTGAACTGGGTCAAAAGCTAAGGCAGTGGGTAGATAAGGAAAACCATGGCGAACCGTCTGAAACAGAACAAAAGAGCAAAGTGATTGAACTGTAACCACAAACAACAGCATGTATGTTTTACATTAGGAGCGTAAGAAGGGAATCTGCATATTACTCTATGTGGTAGTATTTACAATACATTTCAAGAAATATATTTTAAAAGATACAGTATTTTTGAATACAGAGGTCAATCTCACTCATGTCAATTTCTATATATGCTCTTTATACAGTAATATTTGAAATGGTTTTGTTTTAACAGAGTAGATTGCAAAGTATACGCCAATATACAATGGGTATATATTGCTTTTATGGTATGATAAAAGATAACCTCAAAATACAACAGAACCGAGCTGCAAATTGGAAGGGAAAAAAAAACAATTAAATGACACATAATACTCTTTTAAAACAGAGTCACAAATAACCTCAATAACCTCAGCCTCAACAGAACAGCTTCAGCAGAAAGAAATGGTACGTCCAAGGGAAGAGATCCAATAAACCAATAAAGTGAATTGAGTCTGTGAGGTAAAAATCCTTATTATCAATTTAAAAGACAAAGATGCCAGAGAATATGTTCTCAAAGTGAACAACTGAAACACTCCTTAATCTTTATTTAAAATACTATGCTTTTAATTCTAATTTTTGCAGAGATACCTCAGGGAATAAATGAACTGAGCATCATGCAACACATCCTTGAGTTTGAAGACTGCCTCAAATAATATTTTAAATTCTCTTAACCGGGAGGTTATGACCATATGACCTGCCTGATTTTTATGAGGAAGAATCTAATGAGGGAGAACACCAACAAAATAAATAAAGAAATAAATTTGAAAATAACTAGATTATACAAATATACATAAAAATGAATTCACTTTGTGTGTGTGACTGCTTACATAATATTGGGTAACAAATCATGTATATTTTTATTATGATAATAATGTTTTATAACATTGAATATAATACTGAACTCTAGGATTGACTTCTTTTTTTTAGTATATGGTTGTGATTGGAGCAGAATTACTTTGAACTGAATGAAATTTAACTTTTCAAGACATTTTTTTCTTCCTTGACATTATCTTGTTCATGAACTGTGTGCTGAAGCATTCAGCTCTCCCTATGGAGCAACTTCAACAAAAGGAATTCCTTAATTGCAGACCTGTTGAGTAAAAGGCAGCCGATGATTTCTACAGCTGTTATCACTCCCACTCTTCCATTACAGCTGGAAACACTTGAACTGATATTCTTAAGTAGTTTGGGAACAACCAAACTTATATTTTTCAGCAAATAACCAGTTCCTTAAAAGAAAATTTATTCATTTCGATCTTAATTATTGCTGATAAGGGATGTCTTTTAAAAGAATGTCTTAAATTATTACTTTCTGGACTGCAAAAATCCAGCAACATACGCTACTTTAGTAAGCTGGAGAAAAGTAACGCACTTTTTGTTAATGTAGGCATTTATCAAAGATCTCCACGTCTCTGTTTCTGGTTTGGTTTGCTTTGTGCTTTAAGGTGAGGTTTTGCAGCTTTTCAATGTTAGGACTATTCAAATATATATTTTTCTTTTTATTATTCTGACATCTAAGCTGGAACTAGACTTGTATATTATAAAATAGGTTTTACCTGTCATGTCACAAAAACATCAGGAATTAGTAACTAATATTTTCTACTGTGGTGAATATTTGGCCTAACAGCATTACTAATTTTCTATTATATTTGAAATTTCTGTATTTGTGTGAATAAATGCTCTTCCTTATCTTAAAACCCCACGTAATTCACAAATGATCTTTTATTTATTATTAATAATTTTTAGAAAATACTGTCTATAAAGTTTGAATTTCTAGCAATTCCAGTGACAGTAAGTTTTTATGATGTTTAGCTATGACTGAGCTTTCAGTACTATTTTTTATATCTAAGAATGCAAAGATTAATTTTTTTTTTAACTGTTTTTTATTAATTTGGGTCCTGTTATTGAGACAGAACTATGTTTTAGAAGCAGAGTGATGTATATCTTTTCAGGATCACAGTTCAGTAAAAAAAATCCTGAGCTCTGGGATGGACCCCAAACTCTTATTACTATTTTTCAGCTGTTTTCCAGATTTGAGTATTTACACCAATTCCAGTCATGTTCTTTTGAATGCAAATTTCTGACATTTGCTGAATAATATAAAAAAATACTGTTGAAGTCTACTGAACATCCAAGTAAATGACAATTTTCAGGCAAAATATTTATATTTATGAGGACTCTAAATAAAGGACAAAACCAGTTTGGAAGGACAGCCAAGCTATACCGTACACAGTTAAAGCAGAAAAAGATGTCTTTACAATTGAGATTGCGGCAGAAATTAAAGCAGCCTCAGAAGTGATTCTGAAGATCAAGCTTATTCAACTAGGGACAAGCTGTAACACTTCAAACCCCCTGACTGTTCTCCTTAGCCTCAGTCCACAACCCTTCTATTGCCAAGGACTGTGAGGAAAACTGACATGAAAAGCTAGCACTGGGAGATTTTTCAACTAGGCACTGATAAATCTAGAGAGAGCATACATGTAAGAATGAGTATGATTCCAGCACCTTGGCTTCCTTAAAACATTTACTAATGCAGATGAAGAAGAGGGGAAGGCTAAAAAATTGATCCAAAAAAAAGTATATTTCTGTTTAATCTGAGCTGTGTCTAGTAGGAACAATATAGATCAAAACTACCAATAGTGAGCAGAAAATGCAAAACAAAGTAGATGAATTTTGGGAAAAAATATCTCTCTTAATAGCAGGCAAAAGTAAAAGAAAAAAAAGTATCCTAAAACATCAAAGAAATATAGAACCTACCTATGCTGAAAACCCTGAGAAAGAAGGTAACCAAAATATAAAAAAAAAAAAACCCAAACCCAAAAAAAGGAGAGAAAAAGCAGACAGTAGATGGAGCCAGGATTGTTTTTTTTTCCACATTATCCAGCTTTCTTTTAATGTCTCCTTTTCTGACATGCTGTCTCTAGAGGCAGTCTGTGCTCCCTAGGACATACAATTTATGTGCAATATGTGATATAATTTATTTGAAACAGAACAATTACAAATGCAGATACAATTTCAGCATAAATCTTTGTTCAACTTAGTTATTCTCATTTAAATCTTCTTAAACAACTACACTTCTGGTGAATTGCACAAATATATCATCAATCTTTACACAAGCAATTTACCTAAATGAATATAGGAAATGGATTATTTGGGCTTCCTAGTGTTCAGCTAGTGAATGTTTTACTATGCTGTACAGAACATAGTAACAATCTCTTTCTAAAATACCGTGATATATTTCATTAGCTGAAAAAAAGAAAATTGCACTCATAATAACTTGCAATATCAATTATAATTGTTGACATGGTGTATTAGGCAATTTTTCAGTATAACAGTTTTTCTTAACTTTTGTTCTATAATTGTTTCTATTAGACTGCAGACACTATTTTTTTCAGTGTGATTTTTATATTCTCTAAATAGCTACAAAAATAGAAGACTAAACTCAGTTTTAAACTGTACCAATTAACTAATAGGGTTTATAGTCAACCCTGTTCCTGCTAATTTGCATAAACTTAACATGTGTAGCTTTTCTATTAACATTTTACATATAGCCTGTTTTGTGTAACTTCTGACAGCAAAACTGATTTACTAAGGTAAATGATTTTTGAGAAGATGTCTTATTTGTTAGAATTGAACTATGTAGTCTAAGCCCGTGACTCAGGATGTAGAAACTAATTCCAAATTGTGACAAACGTGCCACATGTAGAAATCTCATTGAAGCAAGTAATTGATTAGTTTACGGAAGAGATGATGAAGTGCTGACTGAAACCTATAGGCTCTTACTCAGCTATGTAGGAAATTTAAAAATCTCAATGAGTACAGCTTTCACCAAAGTTATAGTGGTGCAAATGGGTGTTTAAGGATGAGCTGACAAGCACTGTATCACTAGAAGACCATGACATCTCTCATTTATAGGCTTTGTGACTGGAATCTCCCTGCACAGGAAAGAGGGAAAGAGGACAAGATATCAGTAGGCTTCCAATCTAAGAAAACCAAACAGGAGGAATAACGTTTTTAATAGTTAAATTTTCATTTTTCAAAGGAAACATTTTTCTAAAAATTCCAGCCGAGCTAAAACTCCAAAATTTCAAAGCCACGAATTCATTTAGCTCTTGACCTACATTAGGAACAAGGGCTTCTGAGCATGCTCACAGGATATTCTAAAAGCTACCTATTTTATTATTTTTTTCTTCCTCTCTTGTATAAAGATACCCATAAATAGTTCTTTTACTCTGTGTAAAGCCATCTACAAAAAGGGCTCTGGAGCCACAGACGGGGAAGGTTGATTGCTGTCCCCAGCAAGATGGTAAAAAAAAGACTAAATGAGTATGCAGAGAAAGATAATTCCTGAAGTCAGCAGAGTTTCTACAATGGAAAATCCTGTCTGACTGGTTTTCTCTAATTCTACAAAGCTGTATGTATGCATGTAAATGAAGGGGATACGAATATATGTAACTTTTCCAAAAGCCTTCCAATAAAATTCCACGGGATTGTTATTAAAGAAAGAAACTTATGGGACTGAAGAAAAGTTTTCTTGTGGAATGAAAGCTGGTTAGATAATAGAAAACAAAGGATACTGTTTAATGTTTTTGTACCATAAAGAAAATTCAAAAGTAGGATACTCCAGGTATGAACGCTTCAACCAATTTTATTCATTGCCTTTAATGATCTATAGAACGTAGTGAACACTGAAATTCCCAAGCTCATAGCTGATAGTAAGCTCCTTTGGATACTTAAATTCAGTACTGATGGTTGCCAACTTCTGAAAGACCTCATTAGCCTGAATAAGTGGGCAAGAAGGTGATAAATGAGCTTCAGTGTGGATAGATGTAAGATATGTAGAAAAAAAAAAGAGTTGTCTTAACTAGGCTTGTACAATGCTGAATTTGGAACTAGCATTTACAACTCAGGAAATCGAATTTGTGTGCATGGTTAACATGCACCTGAAGGCTTTGGTTGAATGTGCAGCGGCAACCCAAAAAGTCAATAATGTTGTGCATCATCAGGAAGACTATAAAGAATGAGAAGGCTAAGAGTGGATCTTATCAATGCTTATAAAGATCTAAAGGGTGAGTCTCAAGAGGATGGGGCCAGTCTCTTTTCAGTGGTGCCCAGTGGCAGGCCAAAGGCAACGGGCACAAACTGGAACACAGCAAGTTCCACCTCAACATGAGGAGAAACTTCTTTCCTGTGAGGGTGACAGAGCCTGGAACAGGCTGCACAGAGAGATAGTGGAGTGTTCTTCTCTGGAGACTTTCAAAAGCTGCCTGGACATGTTCCTGTGCAACCTGCTCTAGGTGAACCTGCTTTAGCAGGAGATTAGACTTGATGATCCCCAGAAGTCCCTTTCAATCCCTACCATTCTGTGATTCTGTAATAACACAGAGGGCATAATTTTGCTGCTATATAAAAACCTCTGTGGGGCCACTACTTGAGCACTGTATGCAGCTCTAGTCTCCACATCCGAAGAAGTAATTGTCAAAGCTGATACAGGAAAGGCAACTAATGCTCAAGGTGATGGACACACACCTTGTCATGAAAGACTAAAATCACTGCAACTTCAGTTTGGAGAGAAGGTTGTTGGGGGATGTGTCTGAGATTTACATAATCAAGAGAGAAGGTACGCTAAATGTCAACCTGTTATTTAACAAAACCATAGAGTCATTCAAAACAAATGAAAGATCAGTTTAAAACACACACAGAAAAAGAAATTACTTCTTTAAAACACAGGTAATAAGCTTTTGAAACTTGCCACCATAGGAGGTTCTGAAGGCTGACAGTATTAGGTTCAGGAAGGCACTAGACAAATTCATAGGAATTATTGATAAACGGATTCTGACTGGCTAAGGATACACTGCCTGACATCTCCAATCCAGAGATGGTGGATGATGGGAGATTAGAAAGGGAATGGACTGCAGAAAGAGATCTGACTTATTACTCTCCCTAAATGACATATTCTGTTGCCACTGTCAGAGACTGACTGCTGGGCGATATGGACCATTGGTTCATCTCAGCAGGGTTATTTCTTATGAGCTTGTTATCTTCACCAACAGCAGTGCATCTGAGAGGGAGAAAAAGGAGATTGGTATGGGTGGAGAAAAACGCGGTAGAGGAAAAGCCTGGAAAATGGGAGCACACAAGGGAAAAAGGGCAGTGTTACTGAAATAGGGAATACAGGGCCAGAAGGAAAATATATGCACAGAGAACAATCAGATTAGTTAGGTTCCATAATATTTTCATACATAACTTTTTGCATGGAAGAATAATACTTTCAGCAACTGGCAAATGTGTTTTGTCTTTTTATGTTTAAATTACCAAACTCACTTTGTTATAAAATGTCACCTAATAAGCTATGGTACAATTTTCAGAAAATATCTGTCCTGGACATAAAGTAGACTTCAAATGCATTTAGTTTCACAAATACTATACACTGTTAATTATATTAACATGAAAACAAAATTATCAGAGAAATATATTAGAGCATTTGAAATTAACTGACTTGTATATCATATATTTTTGTATTATGAACATATGAATTCTATTTTCCTTTGCAAGCAGCTTAACGTGCTTTTAAAAACTAAAAAGTAAGATTGCAAAAATTAATATCAGGTCTATATTTTAATATACATTGGCTTAACTCCATTCTTTTTTAAAAGTCTGTATGCAGCCCATATGACTGGTTTTTGAAATATCCTAGTTCTATCCAACATTACATAATTTTTCAGTTACCTCATAATACTTGGCCCTGCAAAAGAAAGTACATACAAATGCATTTCAAGAAAATTAGTTCCAAAAATAAATAACTAAAATGAAAAAGAAATCTTGCAGTCCTCCCTAAAGTTCATATTTTCCTGACAAAAGTCTCTGTAGAAACTTCAGAGAAGTGTTTTTCCACTGTCATTGTCAATTCTTCAAACTGGATGTTAAAGACCACCAAATAAGGATGCTCCTCTTCATATATGATTCATATTGATCCAAATAGCCAAGCTAAGTGAACCACGGGGGAAGAAAACGGGCCTTCTGAATTTCAAAAAACATTCTCGTGCTTGTTCTTTGAAAGACACTGTAGTGTATCAAAAATACAAAGTTAATATAACTCAGAAAAATCCACAAATAAATAAAACGACACTGATCCTCTAACTGCTTTATTCTCAGTTCAGGTGAGTTTGAAAGGAGGCTCTGCAGGCTCTCTGGTCCAACCCCTCCTGCTCAAAGCAGAATGGTTGGATTTTAATCTTTCTCGTTGATCTATTTAAATCAGCGTTGCTGTGGCCAAGCGACCGCTTGATGACTACAGCGTCTTGCACATCTGCCACAACACCAAGTTACACTGTAAGTAGTTAATAAAATCAGTTACAGGGTAATGCATTAATACGATCATCCCAAGGTAGGTATTATCACCTTTGGAGAAATTCTAAGGTCAGAAGATGACATTATATGCAAAATGATTTCACCTCTTCCCATTCTTTCTAGAGGAACTCTACCAAGGTTAAAAAAAAAAAAAAAAAAAGATAAAAAAAGAGAAGAAAATGGAGAACACCATGAAGAAATTGCATCCATTGTTCAGTAAATATGCTACCACAGACTTTCCACTCTTGCCATTTAAACTGGCAAGAAGAAATAGGGCATCACAGAATGATAGGGGCTGGAAGGGACCTCTGGCCATCATCTAGTCCAGACCTACAGAAAAATGACACGAACTTTAATCAAACTATATTTGGCCTTGGCTTTAATGTAAAATAAGAAAAGAAACCCCAATCCTAAACCACTGATTTCAAAGCTCGCTTTGGCCTACGTACTTAAGCAATGTCATTATAGTCAGGGTAATTCAAATAGTAGCTCATATTGACTGTTGTTGCATCATTTAACCCTATTACTCTAGAAACTGGAATGGTTTGGTGCACAATGTCATCTGCCTGATGGAGATCTGGTTTATGGGTATTCACAAGAATTGTAAAATCATTCAACGTATCTGATAGCCTTGAAAGGAAAATATTTGTGTGTTCACTATGACAGTGAATGCAGAAAATAACATAATTTCATAACAGTAATGAGAAATAAATAATAATTTAAAAATCATCTGGTTTTATTAAAGTTACACCAGACCAACATAGAAATAACTAATTAATTTTGCATGTCTTCCCATTTTGGGATTTTTCTGGAACTTTACTACTTTAGGCTGATTATGTCCAGTTCTGCTATGGCTGACTGTGGTTACTTTTCTGAAGTCAAGTTTTTGTTTGCTGTTTTCTGAATATCTTAATGAAAAAAAAAAAAAAATCGGCTATTTTGGGGAATCCAAAAAAATTTTGCAAGAAAATTCCCCACTACTATGATAGAAGAACATTTTGTTACTACAGTAAGGTACTTGAGGTTTGAGGTTTTTCTTCTATAGAAACACAGTGTCAAAACCCTGCTTTGATATAATCTGTATTATTGGTGTATGCCTCTGAAATTCCTTTATTTTGCAACGTAATTTGGCATTCCTGTATACAAATGTTATTACCATATTTCATGACTAGCATTTACAACATTGTGTACTATTAACTAATTCATAATTAATCTTCTCCTACCTCTTTCTGTATGCATATTGTATGCAATTTAAGGGTTTTTTTTTGTCTGAGGTTAAACGGAGAATTTAATCTGGAGATCCTGGCCAGCATCTCATCTCACATATGGTGAAAATATATTCAAAATGAAATTGGGATCTTTTGTGGCAGCTTTTTGCCCTCTCACAGCAGTGAAAACCAGAAGGGCCAACAAGGAGGGGAGTGCTGCTGGACCTTGTATTAACGAACAAAGAAGGTCTGGTCAGGGATGTGAAGGTTGGGGGCAGCCTCGGTGGTAGTGATCATGACATGGTAGAGTTTGATATCATACAAGGAAGATGCAAGGCAGCAAGATTGCAGCCCTGGACTTCAGGAGGGCTAACTTTGTCCTCTTCAAAGACCTACTTGGAAGAATCCCTTGGGCTAAGACTCTAGAAGGTAAGGGGGCCCAAGAAAGCTGGCTGATATTCAAACATTACTTCCTCCAAGCTTAAGATAGGTGTGTTCCTTTGAGTAAAAAATATCAAGTAGAGGAGGCAGGAGACCAGCATGGATGAGCAAGGAGCTGCTGGAAAAACTCAAATGGAAAGAATGATGTTCACAGCATGTGGAAAAAGGGACTGGTCTCTTGGGAGAATTA
>JAAGNO010010966.1:0-58845 GCA_033439905.1 Ceryle rudis | reverse complement strand
CTTCCACACCAATAACCACCAAGGAAAGAAACGGTAAATAAGTTAAATTCTTGCCTACCGACCACCCTTTTTGGAAAAAAAAAAAAAAAAAAAAAAAGGTAAATGCTCAGTTTAACTGCAAACAAAGCTACAGGGCCCCTGTGACCCCAGACCATTTGCTCTCTGCAGGATTTACTCTGCTTAGTGGTGTCTGTGGGGTGCTTTCAGTTGTTCTAGTCACTTAAAAGTGTCCAATTCATAAAAAAAAATCATAAGCAGTATGTGGGTGATGGGATGTATACCCATCTCAGCCAGATACTGAATGCTAGGCTAAATGAATATTAGCTTAAAACTAAACAGAGCCACAAGGAAAACAGGCAACCCATCAAGCAAGGTCAAGGTGTTCCTCCCCTCATGATGTAAAACCTGACAGAAATAAAACAATCCTCTCGCCACACAGAATCACACAAAATCACAGAATTGCCTAGATCAGAAAAGACCTTTAAGATCACTGAGTACAATCATTTACCTAACACTGACAAGTCCACGCACATCTATACACCTGCTTGGGATGCACGCAAGTAGAAATGAAAGTGAAGACTGTGCACTGGCACACAATCAGAAATTAAACTTTGAAAACTGTGCTTTCCCCTATTCCATTGGCACTGAAACAGTGGACAAGGAAGGTTTATCTTATCATTTTTATACACCTTCACCTGAAACATCCAGACTGAGGCTCCACAGTGAAATCAAACTTTCTGTTACCTGTTCTTACAGCACAAAAGCAAAGAAACCATGAATCTAGTAAAAATAAGGAGAGGGTTTTTTAAAAATGAGTGCTTAACCTCACCAAAGATGTTACTGTCTGTTTTCTTGTGCAGTTTTAGCTTCTTCTGTGGGACACAGAGAATAATACATTTCCAGAGCAACAGTCTCTGACTTGCAACCTTTACATGGCCTACCCAGTAGGCAAACGACTTTGAAGTATCAGAGCCCTTTTAATCTCTGTGCTTAACAAAACTTTAACTCCCTATTTGGGAAGTAAAACTATCCTTAATCTATGCAGTTTACAAAACTCACTCAAAATCTAGCTAAGGATACTATCTGAACCGAGCACTATACTAACTCCCCTTCTGATTCAGCAACAGACAAGCTTCAGTCAATCAATAAGTCAGCCAGACTACAATGATTTAGAAAGCTAATTCCAATATTTCCAACATACTGAATCTCACTCTTTAGGGACCTCATAGCTGATTGGTCCAAAAACATCTCCATCCTAAGAAAAAGCAGCCTAGTAACACTCGTAAAACTTGACAATCTAAATGAAACATATCCACTACTCACTGCTCTTGCTTGATGACCATGTTCACTTTCTCCTCTTAAACCCTCCAGAAATCTTGGCCATCCCAGGATTCCCCTGCTGAGGGAACATTCCCAAGTGTCTCTGAGCCCTTTATCAGCAATATATGCCTTTCTGTCAGTTCCCCTTGTATTTCACTAGCAATCAGGACCATTATGATATACATGAGAGGATTCAAAATATGATGCTCCAAGTCATCAGAAAACTGCAAAGACACTGGAAAAAAGAAACATAAGCATTTTTTACAAGATCACACTTGGACCACAAACACATTCGTCTAACTGTGTTTGTACAACATCATGCTTTGATTTAAAATAAGAAACAAAAATAAATTTTTCAGTGCATGAAACACTGTTATCAATCTATTCACTCAAACCCTAGAAAAGCCACAACAATATAACAATTCCTTTCCATGGCAGAGATAATGAAAAATATGCAAGCTGTTACTTCCATACACAATGCAGAATGAATTTAAGAAATTTAATATGTATGTAAGAAAAAAAGGCTACCTAGTAAATTTACCTAGTAAAAAATGGTTTTAGCATCTAAAATAATACTTTAGACTTTGTAGAATGAATACTACAGACCGTATTCTCTGCATTAAATGCAAATCCATGTTTAACAGGCAAAGTACATGAACTCTCTGATTTTGAACATAAAAAAGAAATAATTTGCTCTCTCTTTTCCATCTCTCATAGGTAACCCTGACTGAAATAACATTCATCTAAAACATGCTTAAGTTCAATCAGTCTGATCCGATTCTACAGTAATTTAACAGTCCATGTTCCACTTTGAAAACTAGAAATGTTGGAAGTGGCTTCATGTTAGCTTCTTGAGCAAAAGCCTTACCTCTCCTCTGCCCTGCTTTAAAAATGAGCAAATAAGATGAGACCACTGCATTCATATTTTATATAGAGAAGCAGAAACTTGAAGTCGGTAACTCCTATCTGCATTGTGTATCTACCCAGGGCAAGCTCTGTAGACTGACCACATTCTGAAAAGCTGGGTAATATTATCATTAATATTATCCTTGCAATCATTCATTTAGGGAAATTTCATCTCACGCTAGCTGAGTTCTGCACTCTGACCCTTCCAACTACAACAAATCTCAAACTATCCAAGATCAGTGGAGAAAGAGATCTTACCGAGGACTTGAAAACCCCTGAAATAATAAAACCATAGGCAATACAGAACTATCATTCATTCATCTTACTGGCTGCCTTACTCTGATCTCAGTAAGGCCTCACAAGTATGTAATGAACTTGATCCTAAAAAAAATTATTTTTAAAGTGACTTGTACTACATGATTATGAAATTATCTGTTAGCAGTGTAGATGATAGCTCAGATTACAAGAGCTCTGAAGTCTGACATGGCTTTGGACACCCTCAGAAATAAATGTGATTCTGCTATGCTGCTCAAATTTGGGGCTCACTGTAGGGACCTGATTTTTGTTTGAGTGGCCTTTATGCCTTGACAGAGATTTTACAGCTATTTTCCCATCTCTCTATACCAGTATAATCATAAACGAATCTTGATGAAAAAAAAATCTTCCATGTGAATATATCTAAAAGCAAAAAATAATCTTAGTTTTAATTGAGGGTATCACTTCAGCTTCATCATGCTCGACACTCAGAATCACATAGAAGCAGTTGTAACCACACACAGAACTTACTGTTCATGCTGTGCATGTCTGAGCAAGGCTATGAAAACCAAGAGAGTGTGTGTGTGTCCTTGAGCTTTTATTTAGTTATTTATTTACTTCTAAAGCAAGAAAGTCAGAAAGAAAGACTTATGCTCATCCCAGAAACATATCAGAGGATTCTAACCTTCGGCAGACAGTAAGAATATTCTGTTTCATGACTGGGCTGAATACAAAACAAACAGTTAAACATCAGATAAGCCTCACAGCCTATCAGTTTGTGGCCTTCAAACAAACTCTCACTGCCTTCATGACCAAGCACCATTCTTAATCCACCCTCATCCCTTTTCCAATTACCTCTCCCCCAAGTGGACATGGGGTGGCTGGGCTAGCTTTACTCATCTCAGCTGCAACAGGCTTGCAGAGCAGAGACAAAGTGAAATTACTTGGACTGAGAGAATTGATTTATACGGGCAAAAAGGGAGCCTCCACAGCCAAGGGGAGGTGGGGAGGGTTGGTGTAAGGCCAAGGTGGCTTCTAGCATATTTTGTAGAAACAGCTGTAGCCAAGAGTATGCGTGTTCTTATTGGGTGGGGCTTTATGTCTAAGACAGTCTGATGAGGACAGGTAAGAAAGAATGACCTCCTATGTATTGACATGAATCCAACAAGAGCCTTTTCTCCTACTAAATTAAAAGCAACCTATTTACCCAAACCAAATCTCAAGTTATCCTACGTGAAATCGCTTATGGAGAAGAAAAAATGCACACACAAATAGTTTGGACAGTGGCACCCATTCTTCTGCTCAAACGCTCATTCTGATTACAGAATCATGACAGATCAATTTGTTTTTCCAACATTCATTAACATGAACAAAGAGCTTGGGGACCTTCTGTCTACAAACAAGTGACACTTGAAGCTTCCCAGCACTGTTGTCCCAGAATTACGGACGAGGAGTTAGACAGCACAGATGGCTTCTACTTACGTAACAGTGGTTGCAGTGAGTTGGATAAAAGATCCAAGTAGGTCATGTCATGAAGAAGAGTTTCTATTAGAAAGTAGCAAATGTCTTGGGAACAACAAAACAAACAATCAAACATTTAAAGAAAAATAAGAAAAACAAAACAAAACAAAACCAACAAACAAACCCCAAAACAAAACCCCAAAACAAATGAACAAACAAAACAAAAAAGCAACCAAACAAAAAACAACAACAACAAAAAGGAAAAACAAAAACAAAAACAAAAACAAACCAACCCAAAAAGCAATCTTAGACTGACATAATTTCCCCAGTATATCCATCTAACTTTCCAACGTTGGTAGTCCAGGACTTCCTAACATACCCGTGTCCTTGCATTTTATAACCCTTCTGAGAATCCACATCCTGCAGCACTCAGTTCCATGACTGAAGTGCATATGATGTGAAAGAAGATTTCCCTGTGCTGGTTTCATACTTCCTGCCAAGTAATCAAGTAATTTTAATTTCCATTTGGTACTAAGTCATGTCGTAAGAGCTTATGAGAATTAACTGCACTGCATCTTTATAGCCCCAGTCATCCTTCCCTGCACTTGTGCAGATTCTGTTGTGACCTTTTTGAAATGAAGCATTTGAAAGGCAAATATCTTTTTGATGGATAGATGTGAGCATTGTTAATTCCTTAACATTATCAGGTTGAAAGAATTTGTCCCGTTGACAGCAAACCAACTATGTAAGTGTAATGCAGTACAGCAGCTACTGGTATGTTTTGGTTGACAAGGTGTAACTTGCACCAGTGGAGCCCCCAGTAGCCTCAGCCTCACTGTGCTGGATGCTATACAAGCACTGAACAAAAAATCACTTCCCCAGACAATTTAATAATATATCAGGAGATAAACGGGTGAATACAGACACACAAAAGGAAGGTGAAGAGAGGAAGAAAAAACTGACACCAAAACACATCCTCTGCTCAACTGAGAGTTTTGTGGTTTTCAAAACTGGACTCGATATTTAACTAGCATTTGAAATTAACAGTCAGTTTTAAGAAAAATAAAATTTAGTGACTCAATGCTAAAACAAACAAGCTTAAAGTTGATGCAATATTAATAACCCAATCAGACATTTGTACCTGGGGGAGGAACAGAGCTCAAGGTCTTGCAAACTACAAACAAAGAGAAGAGATAGTGCCACAAGGATTTTTTTTTCCCTTTTAATATTTTATTTGATCTACTTCTTAAAGACAAAGAACTGTGTCATCACTTCCCAGCATACCTTTAATTTCCATTTATGTTTTACACAACCCAGCACAATCCTCCCCCTGCTGTCTACCATGTGAGGCTCAGCAGAATGCAGCAGAATTTCTTTCACATATGACCCTGTTAATGCCAGTACCAAATTTCGTGCCTCAAGCTGTGTTTAAAAATGAACTCTTAGATTACCACCAGTTTCTCATACATCTGTGTTTTCTAAATATACAGCAAAATCACATTGATTTTACTTTCATGGGCTGTACTCTGATGGCGAAGCAGCCTGCTCTCCGAATTGTCGCTGAGGAACAGTTTATCTTCCACGTGTTCTGACTGATAATTATTTCCCAAGTATGGAGAAATGTCCTTTTACTGTTCTGGCCAAAACTTCCTCCTTTCATCAATGAAACATACCCATATCAACCAAAACTATAAACTTAGGAAAACCAACATATCTTGAATACATGCCCTGTTCAAACTTATCATTTTTAATGTCTTGCAACCACACATTTCAAGGTGCAACTCTTTAGCAGAGGAAGGCTGTTGTTTTTCCCCTCCTAAACACCTGAATTCTGCTACCAGTCAGGTTCAGTGAAGTCAAAATCTGGAGCCATAAGCTCCTCCCATACCTCCACATGGCTCTATTCATGCTGCTGTTTACTCCATGGTACATCTGGCTAGGAGGTTCAAAAGGCTGGTTCAGGACAAATACTGATAACAATTTGCTAATCTGATGCTATTCAAAGTTATCATTAATGGCTTGGATGACAGAATAGGTTGTACACTTCTTAAGCTGACAAATAAGAATAGCCTGAAAGGTATATTAACATGCTGGCAGATGGGGGCTAGAATTCAAAATGATCTTAATGCACTGAAATAAATAATGTGCAGCTTCAGTGATGCACAGGGTAGTGCTTTTGAACTTCAGCTCTGATAACCAAACTAGCAAACAAGAAATTCTTTAGAAATTATCTGGATGTTTCAGTTATTCAAAAATGACACGTGAAGCAACAAAAGGCAAAACCGTGAAAAGGGCAAATTTTAAATGGCAAACTCTAAATGGAAACTCTCTACATGGCATGGAAAGCCTCCATCAGAACAATCTGGCTGTTGTATTGTGCTCTGGACATCACTCTTCAAGAAAGGTGAAGACCACTTGGAAAGAGCTCAGAAGAGAACTCCAAGAACAACAATTTTTTGATGTAGAAAATATGGCCCATATTGTCCCATGAAGAAAGGCTGAGAGAGTTGGGGTTGTTCATTCTGCAGAAGAGAAGGCTCCAGGGACACCTTATTGCAGCCTTTTAGCATTTAGAGGGAGCTTATAAGAAAGATGAGGACAGACTTTTTATCAGGTCCTGTTGCAACAGGACAAGGGGTGATGGTTTTAAATTGGAAGAGGGCTGATTTAGACTAGATATAAGGAAGACATTCTTTTGCAATGAGGGCGGTGAAACACTGGAGCAGGTTGCCCAGGGAGATGTAGATACCCCATCCCTGGTAACATTCAAGGCCAGCTTGGATGGGGCGCTCAGAGCAACCTGATCTGGTTAAAGACGTCCCTGCTCAGTGTAGGGGGTTGGACTGGATGACCTTTAAAGATCCCTTCAAAGCTAAAGCATTCTATGATTCTATGATTTGTCTCAGCAGATAGCTATGTAGTTACGCTGGCTGCAGCATTTCTTTTTTAGAGTAGAATTGAAGAGCACAGAACACTGACCTCACACTTTTGAGTACAAAATTTATGGTATGTATGGATATAAAAATTGTGACCACCTCGGTCACTGGCTGGTTTTCCCACCCTTTACTGCATTATGTGTTAGGGACTATGCTGTTTCGATAACCAGATACACACTGCGAGGAGTGAGCGATCAAACTAAGCTGCAACAAACTTCCCATCTGAAAACTGTTTGTGCAAGCCGGGTGGAAGAGATTAACAAATACAAGACGGTTGGTCTTCGCCCTCTAGTGTTTGCTTAAGAATTCATGGAAAATAACCACAAAGAAAGGAAAATTTTAACAAATAATTTCTTTTGTAAAACACAACCAGAGAACACAAGCCATGTTTGTCTATAGCATTACATAAGCATAAAGACTCTGTAAGACCTTGACTCGGATTCATTATATTTTTTTAAAGAAACAGTAAGATGAATTGCATTTGCTATGTAGAGTGCAACTTACAGTTTGTACTTCATCATGTGATCATATGCACATAGCGGTGTAAAAGGCCAACATAATTTTCTGAGCTTTTTGAGTTCAGCAACTAATATTTTGAGTATGGCAACTCAAGCAAGAGGCACTGTCTGGGTTCTGGGGATTAGTGTGGTTTGCATTAACAGAACTCAACATAGCTGCAAATAGCTGCTCGGCAGCACATTAGATGCTTGGGTTACAGACAGGAGTTGAAAAACAGTTTACTGTTAAGCAAGTGCTGTGCAAAGCTCACCCCAGCAGAGTCTCATCAGCGAGGCAAAAGTGACAGAGCTGGGATTTCCAAGAAGCTGAGTACAGAAATCTTTGGCTAGTCACATGGGAATGACTCAATGAAGTTCTGTGCTTTACCTTGCAGCTTGTACCTTGAACAACTTGGCAAACAACTAGACAGTGAGGCACTGAAGGACCAGGCTAATCCACCCGATAACCCAAGAATCCAACAAGGCGTGGGTTCTTTATTATTTCCTAAAGAATTAATCTAGCACATCCCAGGTCTGAATTTTCTAGTACTTTTTATTGTCTTTTATTAGATGCTCAGTTCTTGCCTTGAAACAAAATGCAAACAAGATCATACCACAACCTAACACAAAAGCAGTCCCTGTTCTTTTTTGTAAGGAGTTACTGGAATGATTAACTCTGCTTGAGTTTTCATCCTCGCTCACAGGGTTGGTTCTCAGGAATAATAGCTCATTTTTATTAAAACCCACAAGAACATGAAATCTGGAGCTGGTTATGAAGACAGCTATTCAAAATGTGGATGAGCTGCATGCTGCTGCTGGTGGGAATGTAGTGGCAGACATTTATTGCCCTCCAGAGCAGGAAAGACACCTGATGTACCTAAAGAAAATCTATTCAGATCTGAACAGCACAGTATTTTAGTAAAAATAATTGGTCTTTCTAAAACAAAAGGAAAAAATATGGAACTAATTTGCAAGGTAAGGTAACACACAAGACAAGCCTGCAGTTGCACTATCATTAGAATAATAAGCATTTGAAATGTATATAAATAAGTACATCTGATCCTGTCATAAAAATAATCTATTTTACATTGCAGACCATGATATTTAAAGGCAAAACATAGCAACCCTGGCAGGTAAATTGCCCAGCGTTACGTGTCGAGTATCACCTCCCATTTAGCTTTCTATAAAAGCCATTACCTAGTGGCGAGCACAGTCATAAGGCAGATTGTTATCCATCCCTTCTTTACTGAAATAAGCACAGCCTCATGGACCAGCTGGGGACATTCATTCAATCCGATGCTAAAGGTATGTGACTAGACATATTAGAGTGCTTTACCAAGTGTTCTGTTACATTTTGGTAGTTTCTTTTCAGACTGACAACCAAAATGAGAAAATCTTCTTCCTTTCTCTCTTAACCTTGTCTAAAAATAATAGTAGTATTTTCAAGATGTAAAGAAGGAAGAGATGAAAAAAATCTTGTAGAAAAGAAATTATGCACTTAAGAAGTGAGGAAAAGTCTCTAGATATTGATCCCTTATGCATATAGAATAAAGTTAACACAGTTTTAACTAGGCAATTCTCTGAGTGATGCCACACTTTCCTGATTTTTAGATTAAGGCAAAAAGGACATCACCAGTCTATCTAGGCTGACTAACCCTTGCATGGAGGCCACATACAACCATCCTGAAATAACTCTTTCTAGGTAAGAGCTCTGGATGAAGATGAGATATCTTTTAAAAAGCTGCTGGTTTTTAATATCTTCATTACTGAAAATCCAATCACAAACATTAGGAATACAAAAAATAAAAAGGTTGTACCTTATTTCTGCTATGCAAGGTCTTAGCTTGCAGTTCGCACTGGGTCCTGTTACATCTTTTCCCCACTAGATCAAAGAGCCTATTACTATCGTCTATCGGTTCCCTATACAAGTAGTTATAGATTGTGATCAATTATCAGCTGACTGAAGTTAAAAGTCCCTTTAAATTCAATTTACAGTATTAACATTAAAAATACTGCTAATTTCTGAGGTTTTTATGTAATCTCATAATAGTACGACCCTGGCTGCGTATCCCTGGTGACACATGCAGGAAAATTATCACTTCTTTAACACCACTGACTGGAAAATCAGGTTTATCTGACTAACCATGATTGTTTTCAGGGCTTCTGGAGTAATCAGTGTTTCTTGAGGTAAAGCATCTGTAGCCTATCTGAACATATGAGCTACCTTACTAGTTCTTAAGTCCATGTTCTATATTTGGCTCCAAACATATGACTTGCTCCTGAACCTGGATTCCTCTCATTTATTTGCCTCCTTACTTTTTTCTTTATCCATCCTCTACTCTTTGGCTCCCATATTGGGAGCCCAAATATTGGGTTTATTCGTAACTTTGGCAAATACATTTTTATTGTAGTGTCTACATTAAATGTACTTTGCATTGCTACTGTAAGAACACAGTGCTCTGAAGACCTTATTGTGTAACATGTTTAAGTTCTTGCAAGACCTTACTCTCTATCTAGCAGCAGCTTGGATACTCTAAGCCACTCACAGCTGGTTCAGCTCTGCTGGTTACACAATCTTTGTCCAGATACACATGGCCTAAATTTTGCATGGCATCGGATGAAGTGTTTATAATCTCACAGCTACCCATTATTGTGGTGTATTATTTTGATATTCATTAACAGAAACCTAAAATAACCATTTTATTATGAATTATATATCACCGGACTGTACCTATTCATCCTAAACAGACCAATTCCTAAAATAGATAACATATTTCATACTGTTTTCAAATCCACCATACATGAGAAATTTTCTTCTAGAAATTTATTGCTTGACCCTACATAAAGCAGTTGGCAAGCTTCTTTCTTTCTTTTCTTTCTTTCTTTGGGATTGTTTGTTTTGTCTTAATTATAACATTTTCCAATGAATCTGAAAGCACAGTAAGGATTCTTAAAGACACTCACCTGGTAGTGCTAATTCTTCTGGTGAAAAACAGTAAAGAAAGCCGCAGTATGATATTAGGTGATCTTTGCGATCAGATCAGATATCATGTATACTTACTGTAGTAGCTACGCACAAGAGCTGAAGCACAGATTAGTTATGTATTTGCATAGTTTTAAGTTACACTTGTGCTGATTTAGCTATTGAGTGGGTTTTGATGGCAATGGACTTTTCTGTCGGGATATGCCATCATTCTCTTACCTAACATGCTGTGTACAGGAGGAATAAACATACACGGCACTTTTCCTGGAGAAAAGGGTCTGACCTGCTCGTGGTCTTCTGGTGGAAGTCTACGAGCAACAGACACATGCTAGGAATGTACTTTGGTCTGCTGTTATTCGGGGAACACACAAAGTGCTTCTCCCACTGCACATCTGCTGGTGAGAGAGAAGCCTACAGCAAAACCAGAATTCTACTCCATTCCAGAGCGATGTACAAAAGCAGCTATGGGGCAACAGCCTTGTAAGGGGATCCAGTAGTCACTAGAGCTAGGAGAGACACTTTTGAATAGTTTTCCAGCAGAAACCTGTTTGATGATAAAAAGGGGTCACGGTAAATTGTACCAATATTGATCAAAGTCCTTTCATAGATATTTAAAGAACAACATCAAGAAAATGCTGTCCCTTCAGAAACATTTTGAAATCCATCACTGAGATGTCATTATCACAGTCCAGAGACTGTGCAGAGACCAAAGCAACATCCCAGAGTGCTGATGTGGTCACGATAGCTTTGGCAGATGACTCTTGAACATCCCTTTGCTTCTTTGCCCAACTGTAATGGCCTCAAGTAAATCAGCCTTTTACAATGTATATTCTCTTCCTACCACTCATGCATCTGTTTGGTTTTTGGTTTTTTTTTTGTTTGTTTGTGTTTTTGTTGTTGTTGTTGGTTTTGTTTTTGTTTTTTTTGTTAAAAATGCATTTAATTGCTGTGAAACAGTAATCAAAAAAAAAATGTTTAGATCCTAAATTACTGTTGTCTCATAAACTTCTTCTAATTTACTGTTCTTACGGACTTTCTTAATGACAGCATAAAGTAGCAGATAACAATCTACAAATGAAGCACTTAGACTGGTCCAGTTATGACTAGATACAGGAAAGGTCTTATTAAGTTTCCTCCTTTTGGATGTTTTGAGGGAGAACAGTCTGTTCAAATCCATGGTTAAAAGATCATTCAGCAAGAACCATAAGAAAATGACTACAGTTCCAGGTATTGATTACATTCATTACTGTTATAGCTTTTAAACTTAGCTTAAAAAAACCACCAGGGTTTGTTTTGTTTGTTGTTTTTGTGTGTGTGTGTGTGTGTGTGTTTTGTTCTTGTTGTTGTTCTTGTTTTTGTTTTGGGTTTTTTTTCCCGACATCAGTTTGTAGAAAATGAAGTAAATGAAAACTAAATACATTCCTGTTTCAAAGTTATGGAATGAGTAGATTATGAACCTAACAGAAAAGAGTCGATTTCCTTTTGAACCTGTAACTTTTCAAGTTTTATCCATAAACTTTTTATAGTTAAAGAGTGAAATTCCCTTTCATATTATTCTATATCATCCCCTTTTTACCTTATTCGTCAGACCAAGTATGAAGGACCAGGCCTTTAATGGAATGTTACTGTAAAAATCAGATGCTTAGCCTTTCACAGGAGTTTCAAAGCAACCTGTAGTTTTAGGTTACTGAGGTACGTCAAAATCCAATCTTTTTCACAGAATTGGAACTACTCTTTAATATTAAAGTTCTTAAAAATTTGTGTGATTAAAATATAGCAGGATACAGTTTGTTGTCAGGCAGCCCTGAGCTCATCTCAGCACACAACTCTTCCATCCTCAGAAGCAAGTTTGCTACTTAAAGAGAGAATTTACACTTAAAGAGAAATTTTACAACCATTTTCAAATACCAAAATGATGTCATTTCCTTTCTTAAGTGACATTTAAATGCTAAGTTTAAAAGAGTATTTTCACTTTGTTCCATATGAAGGTATACTGGAAAAGATACGATTGTACTTAATAAAGAAACTGCTGCCACATTTGGAAGACAGACAGAAGTATCGACAGGAGTTTGCCTCATCCACTTCATTTCATGGAGTACATAATATTGTTCAAACACAAAGCAAGACTCGCAAAGTGCTGTGGCTGTTGGTAATCATGGGCTGCCTTGCCATTGTTATTTGGCAAATCTGCAGTCGCTTCATCTATTACTTCAGCTGGCCAACCACAACTACCATGGTAGTTCAATATGTGGAAGATGTTCAATTCCCCGCTGTGACTTTTTGCAATTTGAATAGGTAAGTTATGTTTGTTCTTTGCTTTTGAGAGGAAATACCTCTTTACCTGAAAACAGTCAGGTTCCACAATTTGCTTGAACAAATCACATAAAAAAAGGGCAATATGGCTCTGAGGGTCATGTCCTTCACACCACCACATGAGATTTAAATGAACAGTGAAATACTAGAATCAAAGAAGAGAGGTGGGTTTTTTTTAATCTTCCCTGTCCTTCAGGTGAACAACTGCACTATGGATTTTTAAGTCTCAAAACATAAGCTGGAGTAGAAAAACCTCTGTGATGGTGGTGTTCTACGTGTGACTGTTGCTTCTATAGTGTAACTAAGTGAAAGTCATCAGTCACATCCAAGCTAAAAAAAAAAAAAAAAAATTTGCAAATACAGAGATTCAAATAGAAACCTTATACAAAACCAGAAATCTCAGGTAAAGTAGACACTTTTTTTCCAGAGGTGCTCAGCCTTTATGGTTCTAGGTGATGTCGGTGGGATTTGCAGGAGGGAAGCATAAGTTTTGTTTGGAAGTCATGTATCTAAGCAGGAACTTCACAGATTTCCACATTTGAAGATAAATGCCAAGATTCAAGTGCAGCCACTCTGAAAATAATGTAATAAACTACAGCCTGATTTTTAAAGCAAATAAGCAATTCAGGAACCATTTTAGAAATACAGATAGTTTACCCAGATTGTTTCCTCGAGAATTATAAGTTTTCTTACCTTCTACCTTTTGTGGGCAGATTCAGCCAGAAGTCCAAGTCTCAAATACCTGGAGCTGTTCTGTCTCTTTATGCCTCCCTCCAATTGCCCTGCATAAAGCCATCCAGGGTAGATTCTACCCACACGAGGTAGAAGTCCTTCTTGACTACAGTGGGCTGTCTATTATAAAATTGCCTCACTTCTTGTAACTATAGCAGCAGCACATTGTAAGTAAATAGTCAGCTACGGAGCATAGCAGGTCTACCTAAGTGACAGTTTGCTGCCACATCCATCTGTTGTTCATGCGTGATGCTGTTTATTCTTCCCTCCTGTTTTTAGTAACCAGGTGGGGTTTCTTCTTGCTGGCAGGACAGAGGCACAGATGTACCTTTTTCTTTATGTTTTGGCTCAAATTCAGCAGTGAAGAGTTGTTCCTAACAATCTTCATGAAGTTGGGGCATTAAGATCTATTATAGAAATACATGGATATGTTTTTAAAAATAGGATTACATAAAATGGCAATTCTAAATAAAATGGTATCGTCATTTCATTTGTGTTTATTCTCTTTTCAAATTTACAACAGTTCTGTAAACACCTCACTTTATTTCAATAAAGGACTTCAATATGTTATGTCAGGAAAGGCCCTCCAACACCTCATCATGCTCTCTGAGATTTTTCAAGTGGATGCTAGGTGTAAGGATTACCTTTTCTTTATACCACTGTGTCACCAGCCACAAAGATCATGGGAAGGTAGACCATCTCTACACGGGGATGTACTGCCTTAGTAAAGCAGGTGTATGAGATTGCTACAAATACACTTAGAAATCAATTTTCTAAATGATGGAAGACAATTGTTTTGAAAGGAACAGCTCCTCCCAGCTAGTTTACCACATAAATGCAACTGCTCAGGTTGTCATCAGTTCTAGGAATCTAGTAGTTGGCTTGGGTAGATGACTGATTCACTGGGTGGGTGGGGAAATCTGCCTTTTTTATTTTTTTAATAAAGAACTACACACGACAGAAGTGTTTCCAATACAACTGATCAGAACAGCCACAGGAAGGTGCCCATTTTCTGGTTTTTGAGATATGGAAAATACCTTCCCCAAAATGGAGACTATATTGTTTATTCACGTTGTTGAGATCAAAGTGCAACACAGTGTTAGTTTGCAAGCAGACTAACAAATTGTGTTACAGATCTGCCAAGAACAGCTTTGAGATCAGTCCTATAAGTCTCGCAGAACTCCAAGCAATTCTTTTTCTTCCCACTGACAGGTTTCAAGCTCATGCAGTAAACAACCTCAAAATAATTTTTTTCATTTGGAACATTGTGTCTGGAGTTCTCAAAAAAATTGTTATGGAAGATAAATATGCTCAAGAGCTAAATGACTTCCTTCACGGGAACCAGAACTTCAGCATCAAAGAGTTTACAAAGAAAAATGGGTTTTATCTGAACAGCAGCACATTGTTAGAATGTGATTTTTTTGGAAAGCCATGTTACCCGCAGGTAAATATGTTTATTTTACTAAAACAGTATCATGGAAGGGAAAGGGATGTATTCCTACCATTCCACTTGAGACAGCAAGCTTTGCCAGCTACTCTCCCAGTTTTCCCTTTACAGTCAGCCCACAGAGAAAAAAAGTCTTACTCTAAATCACCCTGAGGACCTCGATTCTCCTGCTGACTGCAGAGACAGCCTGTTGGACTCCCTGAACTGTAATATGGGATTTCAGTCTCAACTGCTCTCTGTCTAGCACCACTTCTGCACAGACACTAGCCTTTGAAAGCTGTCATACCTCCAGGCTGCATCTAACAACCTTTTCCAGTAATGTAAAGTATTAGGCTATAATGAAGGTCAGTTTGAATGGAATTTTTTGCATGACATGATTGTCTTGATTGTTCTGGAGGTCAAGAATATAGACAGCCAGGGGAACTATATGCAGAGTCCACGGGAATTTTAAATAATGAGGTGTAAATAGTCCTTGGGAATTTTGGACAGCAACCAAAGAATGTGATCGTGCCATTTTTATGTCAATTCTTCCATAGAGCAATTCCCAGCTTAAACAGAAAACATGAACAGAAATTCAGGCCTATATTCTTTCAGCTTAATCTAACCCTTAGATATGCTCTAGCTTCTAAAATTAGGCACTGGAAAATTTTTCTTACCTGAAGGAAACTAGTGCTAGTAACTAAAACTAAAGCAATGAGATGCAGTTACATTAAACGATGAAGTAGCTTTGGGAAAAAAAAAATTAATATGATACTTTCATATGTAACATGACATGAAGTTTTGAAATAGTGTTCACTAAACATCTACTGGAAAAGTTAAACTAGTTGGTTTTGAATATATAATTTTTATATAATGTAACAGGTATAGCAAAACACCAGGACATCATTAAATGATTCCGCACAGCTAATAGGTATTAAGAATATGAAATTTCTCATTTAAACCTAACTTTCTACAGAAAGGGATGAAAGCCTTTTGAATATTTCCTTCAATTACTGCATTTCTGATTGCAATACTTAACACTGTCTTTGGGGGGGAAAAACCCAGCCAACCCCAGTAGTTCATCTATTGCATTTTAATTCACTAAGGAAAATTCAGGTGATCTTTCTTTTGTTTTACTCTTCCTTATTTTTCTTTGCTGAAGGATTTTGAACATGTTTTCACTGAATACGGAAACTGCTTTACTTTTAATCACAATGATCTTCCAGCAAGAAGAGTGAGTTTGTCTGGAAGAGGCTTACATTTGCTTTTTGATGTCCAACAGGTACACCTATCCTAATAATTATAAACAAGAAGTCATGTAAATAACTTAGAGATAAGTAGAGGTGTTTTGTTTTGAGCTTGTTTTTTTATTTGGTTGTTTTTTCACTGACCTTCAGAATTTCATGCACAAAATTCTGTATCAAGACTATTTCTAAGTGAGAGGGTATTTTAAAGGAAAGATCTAATACAGATTTTAAAAGTCAAAATTATTATCGACTCTGACCCTAGCTAAATGGTTCTGAAAGTTGCAAGCAAGCAAGCATATAAATATATATATACATATGCACACAAAGTTCACCTAAAATTGAAACATGTCATCAAAGCAATAATTTAAGTCTATACAAGCTCTTCAGGAGAACATAATTTCCTTTGAATAAAAGGCCTGGTAAGGAAGGTTATATGGTGTCAATTTATAGGTAGTACAGAATTTTAGTTGCAGCAGCAGCTCTATGTCCTCAGTGCCAGCTAAGATCTGGTCTTAATTCTGTAAATAGTTTCTGACCCTACTAGAATTGTCTTTCACCAACAGAACCCAGAAAACTCAGCAAATATCACCTTGGGAGATCAGGGAAGAAAACTAAAATCCAGAATGGAAAAATGACTTAGACATTCGCTTTTTTTTTTGCCTCTAGGAATTATATGACAGGAGTGACAGGTTCTGGAGAGAGTAATAGGAAGTTTGCTGTATTGCGATGGGTACTTGCAAGTAAAAGGAATGAATATCCAAGTTATGAGTAAATGTCCATCTATGCCTTCTTGCTTTTGAAACTGAGAGATGACAGATGGAATAAAAGACCTGTAAGTTTATACTAACTGGAAGGAAACCCACAGAGGTAACCGACAAAGGAAATTCAAGTCGGTTTGCTTCTATATGTTTCTGTAAATTGCCAAAAATTTGACTAGAAATACACAACCAAATAATAAAACAATAAGTATAGTACCATTTTAAATATAGCTAAAGCTTTAGATGGTAAGCAAAGCCAAAACTATTTGAAATAATTATTTTCGTATCAGGAACAATTCACCGATGAACCTGCCCTTGGTTATACCGATGCTGGTATAACTTTTGTTATCCATTCACCTGAAGAGCTTCCACGCTTTGATGGTTTAGGTTTATTAACACCAGTGGGCATGCACGCACAGGTTGCAATCCGACAGTTGAAGGTAAGGACTTTATCCATCAAGTGGAAATATTGGTCTTTACTGTCTCCAATTCTTTTCTGAAACATGACAGATAAATAGGGATTTTGGAAGTGAAAATATTTATCATGCCGAAGTGACTCCTAAAGATAACATTTCCTCTAGACTCAAACAAAATTAATTCGATTTGAGGGGTGAGGGAGGATGCCATTGGTCCTCACAGTCTGTATCTATTATAGACAGCCTTTCTTAACATCTTACAGTCTCACTGCATGTATAGGTACAAGGACACCACAGCATTTCCCCATCAACACAATCTGTTACCATTAAGGTGGTCCCGGATTCCTAGTAGAATCCAAGTGGAGTGGACCACCCTTCTGGCTAGGTTGCCTGATCAGGTCCTACTTTTGTTGTGAGACAGAGGACATGATTTTATAATGCCAAAAGCACAAACGATAATTGCCTCCAATTAAATCACTGTGTGACTGCTTATGTCTTCAGCAGGCTTCCTTCAGCACTTTTAAATGTGAGAAAAATAACCTCTCGATTTAAAACAGAGACAAAAGAAAACAATTATATCTTCTGCTATTATTACCCTACAGTCAATTATCCAAGAATACCCATGGGGAGAGTGCAAGCCTGATATAAAGCTTCAGTACCACAAGATTTATAGTACTAATGGATGTCTGCAGGAATGCAAAGCCCGGTACATACAGGACTGGTGTGGCTGTTTGCCATTCATTCTTCCAGGTATGTCTCAGGAGTATGTTCATACCATACACTGATCGTCTTGTTATGAGACCCTGCAACTATTGAGCTGCAAAGGAGATGGGACACATGCTTGAGGGATACAGCTGGGATTCATTAAAATTATATACATTTCTCTTATTTATTTAATTCAGAGAAAACAAGCAAGACACTTGGTCCGCTCTAGACCTAGCATCTGGGTCACTTGCTATTCTTAGGAAACAGACCAAAAAGCTTGAAAGAAAAGATTATGCCTCAGGGCTACGAGACAAGTCTGTAGACTTCAACCTGACTTCCTAAAGAGATGGAACTAAACCTGTAAGAAGTCATAGATTTTCATAGGTACGGCAGAAAACCTACTTTGCAGGTGTTTATCAGCTACAGCAGAGCTCATTGCTTGAAGACAGAAACCAAGGTCCCCCACATGAACCACAGAAAGAGTGTGGCACCAGAAGAAGGCTCTGTAAAAGCCAAAAGGCTGCACAGACTCATCTAATTAGCCAAAATGCAGAGTATGGGTGTATGCTGTAATACTACCCTCAAGAATCCAGGCATTTTCATCACTCTAGAAATGGAAAGCAGTAACACTGAGCCCTGACCCATCTCTTCCCTCCCACCTTTTAATCTCTAAATGTGTTGCTAATACCATCACCTCTCTCTGAAGCAGGAGCTGGAACCCAAATGTCTGCTCTCACAGCTCCTTTTTTTTTTTTTTGTCCCCCACTATTAGTGGGCAAGAAAGCCACTGTCACACTTTCACCTTCTGACTTAATGTATTTTTAATTATCCCCAAGCAAGGTAGAGTGTTTTCACTGAGAGAGACTCCTTAATGAGTAATCTCTAGACTGTTTGTTTGACAACCTATTGGAAAGGAGGTTGGCAATCTCCTGGAAACTCTGATGGAAAGGATTTTGAAAAGGCAATTAAGTCTAGGTCTCTGATGCACAGTGAAAATTTTATAGTGACAGACAAAGTAGGGCAACACCTTCTTTAACTGTGTGCTGAACTGCTAAGTAATATTTCCATGCAAAGGAAAAAATTGGGGTGAAACCGAGACAATCTGAAAGCTGAAAATTTTGCTGTTAGCTCAGGGTGCTATCTTGCCTTTTAGGTCTCCAAACAACTCTGGCATAAAGTTCAAAACTTCTGCTGTAACACATGGGGTGTAAAAATATGTCCCATCTACCCTTCTTTGGTTTTTTCATTTCCACTAGAAAAAAAAAAAAAAAGGAAATTCCTGGCTTTAGCAAGCTGACACAAAGAATGTGGTCTCTTTTCACTGTCTACACCTTTTGGTGTTGGTAACTGCACTGTGCCCAACTGAATTGATTCCTCAGTTGTATAATGAGAAACATGAAGAGGTGAGCAGGTCTTGATGACATTATATTTCAGTTTAGTAAAAGCAGAGCTAAAGGTTAGATTGTTAATTGAAGTTCCTAAAGTTTGTTGTTTATTTTTAAGGAAATGAAAGAGAATGTGATTTGCTGAAGTTTTACAATTGTGTTTATCCGGCAGTCTGTAAGTAATAACTTCATATTTTCTAAGCCAATTCAAAAAAATAAACAATATCTCTCAACTCAAACAAAATACTGAAAGCAGTACTGGAAGAGTACATCCCAGTTCATACCATGTTCTGAAAACAGAGACCAAACAGAGCATTAAAGAGATGCCATTTAAAAAAAACAACCAACCAGAAACAAAAAAACAACCCCAAAAATAAACAAACCAAACAAAAAAAGCAAGCAAAACCAAAACCAACAAAAAACCCACAACAAAACAACAAACTAGAACAAAAACAACAAACAAAAAAAATCCCAAACAAGCAAAACCGAACAAAAATCCAATAATTAATTTCAGAAATTAGAAATGTTTTAAAATGGAAGAATGTTCAATGAACATGTTTTCAGTTATTAAGCCTCTGGCTTCCATTTTTTTCATCTTTTTGGTATCATCCTTCTAGCTCCAGTGTTGTGTTCTCTTGGTGACAGAAAAATGAACAGCACAGTAATAACAAGTTTGCTAACTGATAGAAAATATAATTCAAAATAACTGGACCTTAAGGTCTTTTCAAGAGTAAAATGATCCTTTCAAAGTGCTCCAAATGCAATTAAGTTCCAAAGGAAATAATCTGCACACAGTAAGATATGAAATTTGTAGGTCATTCCTTCTCAATTTACCAGAAAGTCTGTTGTACCTCCTCATGAACTTTAGAAAGCCTCCTTTTTAATGGTTCTCGATTTGGCCAGGTAATATGACTCTCCCTTTCCAAAGGATGGATGATTAAGATACTAAATAGATTAACAAGTTCTGGAGGACCTGTGCTGTGGTTTATTTATGTTTGATTAGGTGTGTGCAAGATCTAATATTATGAACAAAGTCTATTTTTTTCCCTTTAGCTCTTTGGAAATAGATTCCCCTAAGTTCACATTCTTAAATAATCATTACCTTGATAGTCTGCCATGGTGGAAATATGTATACTATTTTACTGAATGGAATGGATATACTGTGATGAAGTTTCAAAGAAACCCCTGAGCAATAAACAAAAATGACCCCTAAGTCCTACTGAGGTTGGATAGGATTCAGAGACGGACTCTAGAAAGAACTGGCATCACAGTAGTGTACATGATGAACCTGGCTTGTAGATGTCCAGTCCCCAGGACTGCAGGTTACGTGCTAAGTTTCCTTTCACAGTGCAGGAGAGGTTAGACATCTGGTAACAACATCTCAAATGACAGCACACTGATGCAGTATCTGCAGGCTTTACCATTCTTGAAAGCATTTATTTTAGGAACTCTACAGGCTATCTGTGTTGAAAGAAGGCCAACAGCATCCTGACCTATATCAGAAATGGCATGGCCAGCAGGAGGAAGAAAGTGATTGTGCCCCTGTACTTGACACTGGTGAGACACCTTGAGTATGGTGTCCAGTTTGTCCACAGTGTAAGACAGACATTGAGGTGCTGGAGCAGGTGCAGAGGAGGGCAACAAAGATTGAGAGTGGACTGGAGAACGTCTTAGGAGAAGATGCTGAGGGAGCTGGGATTGTTTAGCCTGAGGAAGAGGAGGTTGAGTGGAGGTTGTAGTGAGGCTGGTGTTGGCCTCTTCTTCCTAGTAACTCATGACAGGACAAGTGGAAATGGCCACAAGTTGCACCAGGTGAAGTTCACATTAGATATTAGGGATAATTTATTTACTGAAAGGGTAGTTAAGCATTGGAACAGGCTGCCCAGGGATGTGGTGGAGGTGTTCAAAAAGTAGGTGGATGTGGCACTTCAGGACATGATCTAGTGGTCATGCAGGTGATGAGCAGAAGGTTGGACTCAACCTTGGTGGTCTTTTCCAACCTTTATGAATCTATGAAATCCACAGCCTCAGCTTCCCTGGAGAGTACCTCAATTCATCAACTAACAGGCTGAGATATCTCCTCCCGTGTGGTTTGTACAAGTGAGAAGCCCACACACAGAGGGAACAGACACAATGGGCACCATCACACCATGACAAATAAAGCATCACAAGCAGGACATTGTGATAGTACCAGATGACTTTGGATGATGGTTTCTGCTTTAGAAAATATTTATTCCTTACCATTTTTTCTTCTACATGAATTTTCTCCAGCCTTCTATAATGATTGCCTTCTGTTAGAGCCTTGTCAGAAGAACGGCTCTCCATTTTCATGACCAGACAGAATTTTGTGACTTTTCTTCAGTGTTTGAAGAAACAGAGCTGCCCCTAAGCTCTTCTAGCTGCCTTAAGTGCAATTATCAAATAGCAGGCAGGGGTTAAGGCAAACTGAACTTAGCTTACCAAGACTTTTATGTAGCTGTAGTAAATTACAACTGGCATTGCCCTGGAAGCTGTGTGGCTGCACTGAAATGAGCTAGCAGACATCAAAGTATCAAGTCCAAGGTTTATATGCCTAAGTATGTAATCAAAAAGCTAGCACAGAACATGGAAAGCCTTATGGTACTATCCTACTGCTTAATGAGAAATAATAAGCACATAAAGCCCTAATGAAAGCAGAAAAACTTAAGAGGTGCTGAATTTCTTTGGAAAAGGTGACCAAAAAAAAAAAATCTCAACCCTTATTACTGTGCACTAGTTTCCCAAATGCCAGTTACAAATACTTATTTGTTCCTTCAAAGCTGGTAAGTATCCACTTTTCTCAGGATAACTAACCCATACATTTATCAAAGTAAGTTAAAAGTAATTTTTTAAGTTAAAAAAAAAAAGGGGGGGTTTTAAGCTCTGTGATTTTTTAAGAAACACTATGTAAACTCTTTCTCCTGGAATTTCAGATGATATAGAGATAAAAGGATTATGTACAGTAGGAACCCACAATTCCACTTGCCCTGCCCCATGCGAAGAAACAGATTATCCCACCACTGTCACCTATTCAAGTTTTGGAGGAGAAAAAGCCATAAAATACTTTTCTACAAAACTGAAGAAAAGCCCAGAATACATCAGGTAATCTTGCTTAACAACTTGTCCAAAAAAGAAATTTTCAATTACTTTTAAGTGTGCTTAACAGAGCCTATGATGTAACTATGACCTTTGCAAAAGATATTCTTATGTGGGGTATTAATAATGTTGTCTGTGACATAAAATAATATCAGATAAAATTGGTTAAGTTTTATACATGCAAATAGATGTATCTAAGTGTATTTTATAAGACTTATTTATCCATAAGTCATCAAATAGCTATGCAGTTAAAAAGTGATGCTTTCAATTACCTTCTGCATCATTGATTTCTTACAACAAAAATTTTTGATCACTTTTGCAAGTAAGACTAAAGAAAAGGCAGGGTTATCAAACTTACCCACAATCCATGTGAGCAATTGATCCAATCGAGAAGACAAATCTTCACCCTTCCACAACTGAAGTAAATGAACAAGCTAAATGGGTGCTATATAAAGTTGTTCTTTCTCTCAACCCATTCCCAAAGAAAGCTTCACAAGCACGGATGAGCTAAATATTATTGCAGCAATAATGTCACAAGTTTAATAATGTTTTCTGACGTTAGTAGAATTCACTAATGCTGGTTTTATTATAAAATTTTAGTACAATATTAATGCTCAGGAGGCAGCAGCAGAATGAAATAGCGTGGTTCTATCTGTGTGACTGAAAATGCTACACAGCAAGTAGGTCTATACCCAAAAGAGGAGACCTCCTAGTTTAAAAACTTGTCAACAGTTTTGACTACACCTTTTATCCAGGAATCGGTGTTAGAACTTATGTTATGCATAGAACTGTATCACTCAGTAGTAGTGCCAAACTGACATAATCTAGATACTTTTAAATTCATAGAAGAGATAACATATATGCTTATGCTTTAATAGAGCATATGTGACTTACTATTACAGTGTAATAAATTGATGTCAGGTTCCCTTGCAAGCATTATGTATTCAAAACCGGAATTATTTCAAGATGGAGTTTTTTGGTTAGTGATATAACCTAGTTGTCAAAGGCCACTGAATACAGTTTTGTAGACTGGATTGCCTCTTGTGCGCAGATGGAGATGTCAGCAGTACAAAGAAGTATTAATACAGATGCTACATGAACTCATAGTATCCACAACCTAAAAATAAGTTTATAAAGAACTATAGGAAATGTGGCGAATGAAATATCTATGAGCATTTCATTGCTTCAGTAACTTCAGTTTTCTCACTCTTGAAGCCATCAGTCTGCAAATGCTTCCATATGATTATACGTGAACAGAAACTATATGAATCATAAGAATAGTTTGGTTTGGAAGGGATCTTTAAAGGTCATCCAGTCCAATCCCCCTGCACTGAGCAGGGACATCTGCAACTAGAGCAGGTTGCTCAGAGCCCCAACCATCCTGGCATGAATATTTCCAGGGATGGGGCATCTACAACCTTTCTAAGCAACCTGTTCCAGTGATTCACCACCCTCACTGTAAAAATTCTTCCTTACACCTAGTCTGAATCTGCCCTCTTTCAGTATAAAACCAATCCCCCTTGTCCTATTGCTACAAGCCCTATTAAAAAGTCTACCCTCCGTGAAGATTATTAAAATTAAACATGGTTTTATATGCAAAAGTTATTAATTCCCTGAGGATGTTTTATCTTTGTTGATTATTTTATTGTCTGTAAACATCATGCACAACCCTGTAATTACTCAATTAAGCAAATGAACATACAGAACATACCCCTGTTACCAAGCCTTATCCAATAGGAATCTTGCCCACATATTAACAAGAATATATTCCAAACTATAAAACATAGAGATCTATTTATTTCTGAAGATACTAGAAGGCAAAAGTTAAATATTTATTGGGTAGTTCTGCCAGCAACTCCGTGACAAAGGTAGGAAGTCTTACTAATAGCAGCTATGAGAATAAGATTATTTTTATTCCTCAGTGCTACCTGATTTTTAGAATTATCACCTAAAAAAGATAGAAATTATTTTGTATAGCAAATATTTTATTTTAATGAATATTTAATAAGCTTGTTATCACTGCCAAAGCAAGAACCTGTAGCTGTTCACACTTCTGAAGAATATTTGCTACTTCTCTTCTTAAAGGTCACAACACTTTTTGTGTCCATTTTATTATACGGCTGTTATGTTTATATTCTCTTTAGGAGTTAGGCAGAATCTTTCTGCAGACATGATATAAGGACGATGAGCTTTTTACTCACATTGAATCATTCCACAGGTCTTGCTCCAACTGAGATTTACCTACTCTTCCGCTTTTGTGTGGGCAAAAATATAATTAGGCAAGAGAGGCCATTAGCAGAGGATAGAACTAAACATCCTAGCATAGGACAAGGGCTCTTCTGCACAAACAAGCTCATTGGAATAAGCACAAGTCAATCTGCAACTGCACATAATGAAGACTGGTAGACTACAATTCCAAGCACAATATCCACTGTAGGTCAGGATGCTTCTCACTTCCACTTAAGCTTATCTCTGTGACCCTTAAAAAGCACAAGTGTGTCTCACAGTACAGATCTAGAGTTACCTTTTCAACATAACTAGACGATCTAATCCTCTGCTAAGCTCCTATTATAACTGTTATTAGGACACTTTTTTTTTTTTTCAGTCATCTAACTCATTTTGGTAACAACTAGTTGGACCAATACTCGCCCTGAACTTGGTCCATGCTGGTAAATGTTGGTAAAAATGAGCAGCGCTCCTGACTGTCTCAAGTAATACTGTATGTATTTGTCATTAGGCAGAACCTTGTGCTTATTGACATTAAATACCGTGACCTGAGCTACAAAATAACACAGCAGCAGAAGGCCTTGACTGTATCCGAGTTGCTTGGTAAGCGGATGTTTAATATTTATTTATTGCTGATTAATATTTAATCTAAAAATAATAATTACAAACAAACAAAAACCTAAAATCAAATAAAACAAACAAGCAAACCTGGTGTTTTTTATTCTCTCCCCTCCTAAGTCATAGCCTACGTGGGCTTCTAAACAGAAAGCAATACCAATTATAATATAATAGGAATAATGACATCTGCCTCATGGCCATTTTTGATACTGTCGCCTGTCATTTCATTAAAGAATCCGCAGTATGGACAGTGTCTGAGAGCAAGAGTTAATTTTGCCACTGGTTTCTGGGTATATCAGACACAGCTCTGGAAGAATAGTGAAGTTTATGAGAGTTGGAGGAGATAAGGGAGAATGCGGGGAGGAGAAGCAAGAGAATGGTTAAAAAGGCAGAGAAAGAGGAAGTATTTTAGGTATCGGTTCCACAGTAGGATGTGTTGTACTTGCTTTGTTTAGAATTTTAAGAAACACATTAATCTTCTCCAATAAACATTCTTAAGAATATTAATTCTGTTTTCTTAAAGTGATGGATTGTGTATATTGAATTTATTTAACACTTGAACGTGGCAGGGTTTTGTTTGCTTGCTAGACTAAACCAAATGCTTAGGATGACATGTGTTTATTTCCTTCTATTACAGCTGATGTAGGTGGCCAGCTTGGATTGTTTTGTGGTGCCAGCATGATTACAATCATAGAACTGCTTGAGTATATTTTTACTAACTTCTGTTGGATGTGCATCTTTCTTCTGTTGAAAGCTCCTGAAATGCCTCAATGGAACACTCCAGCCCAGAACCAGCCATCACAGAAGGAAAAAAAGAAGGGAATACAAGAATGTTAGTGGCTTGTAGAAGCACAAACCAAATTGTTTCTGCAACTTCCCTTCCTTTAAGATACAAAAGGAAACTAGTAGTTTTGCATGGCTTATCCTTACTCTTCCTGCAGACCTTATTCTTCCTGCTTCTTTCATCACCTAGAACTATTTAACTGTGCTAAATAACTTTAAAGAGTGAGCTTTCAAAAGTCTCATGTAAAAAAAAAAAAAAAAAAGTAAACTTTACCTAAAATTCTCTTTTAAAGAATTACCACTTTTTTTTTAAATAGCATAGCAAGTGATACCAAGATACAATCCAATTTAGCATTTCTGACCCATTTTTATCTTCTGTGTTTTGAGTGCCAGATTAACACACACAAATTTAAGCACCATAAAGGTGGATCATTGCTGAAAAAGTAGATTCCTTATTAACAATGAAGTCTTTGCTAGTAGGTTACCATTGTTACATGTTCCAGAGAAGGATATCATAACTTTGCCTATCAGACTTCTTCAGTGGGTTATGTGTTTGTCTGAAACACAACAAAAAAATAATTCTCATTACTCTGGCAACTACTAGAGAAAACCATGAGGCATCTGAGTGAATGGCAAGTGGGCAAACATAGGCCAAATTCATCATTTAATCATAGAATACTGGGTTGGAAAGGACCCCGAGGATAGTCCAACCTTTCTTGCCAAAAGCACAATCTACACAAGACGGCCAGTACCCAGCCAAATTTTAAGAGTGTCCAATGCTGGGGACTCCACCACTTCTCCAGTCTTACATCGGAGCTGATTTTAACAGTCCTTGTGAAAAAATTTCCTCTATGTCTATCTGGCATCTCCTCAGGAGTAACTTGTACCAATTACCCTTCATATTTCCATGCAACTCCTTGAGAAAAGGGAGTCTCCATCTTTGTTGCAGCCATGCTTTAAATACTGAACTAGGGTAATGAGGTCTTCCCTAAGCCTTTCTTTTCTCAAGGCTGAGCAAACCCAGTTCCCTCAGCCTTTCCTCATATGGCAGACTTCTCAGTCCTCTGATCATCTTTGTGGCCTTTCGCTCGACCCTCTCCAGTCTGTCCACGTTTTTTATGGCAGCAAGCAAAACTGAACACAGTATTCCAGGTGTGGCCTGAGAAGTACTGAGTGGGATAATGACTTATTTATCTCTGCTTTTGATGCCCTTCTTGATGCAACCCAGCATTCTATTGGCTTCCTCTGCTCCAGCAGCACACTGTTCACCAAGGACCTCCAGGTCTCTTTCCACAGAGCTACTCTCCGGTCAGGTAGATTCCATTCTGTGCTGCTCTCCTGGAAAATGTCTTCCCAGGTGCAAGATGTTAAGGCTTCTCCTTGTTGAATTTAATCAGGTTCCTGTTAGCCCACTTTTCCAGCCTATCCAGGTCTTCCTGAAGGGTGGCTCTCCCTTCCCCCCTAAGTCATGAAAGATTATTATAAAGACTGAAGTCTTCATCTAAGTTTTACTAAAATTCAGTAAGAGTGAGAATTTTTTGGCTTTTGTGCTGAATCAGGCATCCTGTACTTATTTCTTTGCAAGTGTTCAGAAAATTTCTGTGCTTTCCTACATCTGTGTGGACCTACAGAGCAGTAGTGGTTTAGAGTCTTACTTTTTTAAAAACAACTTTGGTGATTAAATAAAATTCCAAAGATGTGTAATAGTGTAGTGCAAATACACTCTTTCACCCTGCAAAGGTCATAGAACAAGAAGCTGAATTCTTTTTCAGTACAACATCTTAGTAAACAGCATAGTGATTTTAAAATGTGAGAATGAATAGATGGAATAATTTCCCTTTATGCAAGGAAATTAAATTCTTTATCTTTAATACATTTCTTTCTTTATAATAGGTCTCCGAATACAATTCTAAACAAATCCATGCTTGACCAAGCCTCCAGCCATAGTCTGTCAATCAGAGCTTTTGAAAGTGCCAAAGAGAGACTGGATGGAAACCCTTTAGGAGAGGTAGACACAAACCAGTCTTATAAAAGATGCATCCAAGACTAATTTTAAGACTACATGATAACAGATTATCCTGATTTGAAGTACTGATTTGTATACAATTAACTAACTACACATCATGGTAACAGATACCTGTTTATTTGAACTTGAAGACAGTTGTCTAGATTTCAGACTAGCACCATACAGACTTTGCTAATCAAAATATTTTTCATTGGAAAGCTCACAAAGGCTACAATATTATCCCTCTGGAATCACTGCTCTCCATTTGGTGTCCAGGCTCTGAAACCCTCAGACTGCCCAGGAGCAGCCTCTGCCTTCTTAAGGAATATCAATGCTGTGCCTGAAACTCCAGAGGAGCAGTCAGCCATGCTCTAATTCACACTATTCTTCTATACCATCCAGTCAAATTCACCGACTAGCAATAAATTAGTTTGTACAAAGAAAGCAGTAAGTGTCCTTACTAAGCAGCCTTAGGGTTAGAAACAAAGCAATGAAAACACTGCCATTTGGCCATCATTGGCAACAGCTTCCCTTCAACATAAGCGATTCAGGAAGTGGTTTTGCTTCCTATAAAGTGATGCCTTGATTTTACTCCTCAGTATCTGCAGGCTCGAGACACCTTAAGGTTACCTTAAAGACTTTTGCTCCATTCTTTTTTATTGCTCATTTCTGCTGTTGCCCCCCCCGCCCATGACCAAGTACATGCACACTTGAAACAGCAGCTGTACAAATCTTCTAACTCACTCCACTATCTGAGGTGTATATTGGCCAATGCAGATGAAAAATGGACAGAACAGAGCAATCATACTGCAATATTTCTCTAAAGATTTCACCCAGCTTCAGTCTGTAGCTGTGGAATTCCTGATCCAGAAGAAATTATAGTTTTGGAAGTAGCAATCAGATATTATCTGGCTTCCAGATAAAAAGAAAAGCAGAAGAGATTAAACACAGCGAACTAAGCACACCCTGTATTTCAGAGATTAAAATGTTTTGTAGCTATGCATCATTGCACTATTGTAGTTGGAAGGAACCTCTAGAGATCGAGTCCAACCTCCCTGCCAAAGCAGGATTCGTTTGTTTGCTTCCACTATTAAGGGCTAAATATAAGAAGAGTAGTATTGTAAGGACTAAACAAAAGAAAACTGGTATTATTTCTGCTGCCCCAAAAGTTTAAGTGAAATGAAGCACAGAACATGCTAAAGAATCAGCATAAAGAGCCAGGGAAGGTACTTGCATCTTCACTTAGTTTAACAGGACTAAACCAACTTGCTTACTCCACTGACCTTCAGGACAGCTAAAATCACTGCTCGGTTAGATTCTTCTAACATTCTTGTCAGAAGGAGCTCTGAAGAATGCACAAAGACCAGTGTTTTGCCCAAGGTCAAGTGACAAAATCAGATGGCTTTTCTCAGCAATGGCCTGTGATGAGATTATATAAAGCAATGGATTCCCCAACAGAGCTAAATATAGAAAGCATGTCGTGCAGCAGAGCAGAAGTTAGGGTGCTTTGGTATTTGCTGTATGACTACTGTTCTATTACAGTAACAGAATTTGTTAAGAATTAATAAAATATTTGGCTTTACTGCATAGGTAAAGATGATCCACCTATGCGAGCATCAGAAGCAAGGTATTCTAACAGTTCAATCACAATCATCTCCCAGTTTGGCATTACTTTACTGTTTGTTTGCTTTTTCTTTTCACAAGTGCATGTCCATACTCCAGGCAAGCTATCAGCAAGCTATTCCCTTGCTAATTGTTTGATTCTAAAATGTTAATCTTAACAATGAAAGCAGAGACATGATTGGGAAAGCCCCCTCAGGCTACTTCCAAATTCTTCTCTGATGGGCGCAGAGACTCATCACAGAATTTTGTAGCTAAAACCATTTCAGCGTGAAGACAATACCCTCCAACTAGCCCAAAATAGGAACTGTTGCACAACAAATACAAATGGGGCATATTTTTAAATCCATGCTTTAAAAGTCATTAAACTTTAACACTATAGAGAATATCATGCCTTTGCATACAACATTTTCTGAAGACTGGAGGAAGGCAATTGGGTTGTACAAGTAATGACCTGTTTTGTTACTCTGCATTTTATGTCCATAGAGTATTGTTGCATTCTTTTATTCATCGTATTCATTTTCACAGCCCTGGGGAGCAGTTCAGAGTATCAAAGTAGCTCCCGGTACAAGGAAGACAGCTTTATAATCTACCAGAGAGACAACCTGCCATGACAGAGTGGGGTGGGGGAAGTTTGAAGATTGTTATAGATTTGCATCGCATCTTTTGTCAAGTTTCTTCAGCTCATTTCCTTTCTTATCCTAAGATATTTCACAAGACTACTATGGCGATGTACGTGTCAGATATCTCCAAAAGAGTGACAGAAAGTAAGAATTTATTCAAGGAGAAATTGTAACTTTGGCCAAAGAGCTCAGGAAATGGGCCTGGCACTTGCTTATTTGGCAAAGCAAAATTAACATGGAAAAACCTGTACGGGAGAAGGATCAGACTTCTACACAGCAGATTAATCCATTACAGCATCTCACCAGTAGATGCCCCACTTACCTTAGGCATCTGTTCACAAGTCTTCTCATGCATGAAGTTGATTTCTCAGCATCTATTATGGAATCATTCAGTATAACTTAGACTATTTCACTCTGATTAATGATGTATGGGCCAGGGAAATACTTCAAAGGAGTTGCTGGTAAACCTGACATTACTTAGGACTGATGATTATGTATTTAACCACTGCTGATGTATCCATCACATACTTAAAGGCTGCATTTTAAACTGTGGATCAACTGAAGAATTAGGAACAATTAGAAAAAGGAAGACTTGTACACAATATATGAAAAATGGGGGCTGCACATGTGCCATAGAACATGTAAAAACTTCATTAAAACACAAAATTTGCTTCTGAACTAATTAAACTCAACCTATATGCCTCCCACAATGACTCAAATCTTAATGGTTTCTGTAACTGATATTCCAAATAACTTTAGCTAAGAATTTTGATAGAACCTCTCTTCTTGAGGTAATCAACAGGTCCTTGCATGCAGTAGCTGACAAATAAAACAAAAAAAAAAGCCTGATATGACTTCTACCTAGGAGGACTACCCCTGGAATATTTTCCTGTTGGTCACTTGGCCTTCTATGTTTGTAACCCTGAATGAATTGTTAACATTTCTAGCCACCTAGGACTAATATTATTTGTTACAGACTTGATCCAGAGTTCAGTGGAAATTTTCCAACCTAAGAACACCAAACAACTTCAGACCATGTCCATGTAAATTTACAGGTCTGTTATAGATTGTGCATGCTCTAGGCTAGAAGTATCACTTCACATCTTGATCTTTTCCTGCAGTTTGAATAAATGGAATTTTTTGGGATTGTTTTAGTTCAAACTTCTGAGCAACATATAAATAACAGTAGCAAACAATGCCCCACATGAAACAAACCAGATATGAGAAAAAAAAAACAACTAATGGGAAAAACATCATAAAGTGTCTATTTTAAGACTAACTGTAAGAAGCTGTTCACTGTTGAAACATGAAAATCTAGCAAACTGTTACAAGAGAGGAAAAAAAAAAAAAAGGTAACACTGTTACTAAGAGACCTACATAAATGTGAAAAAAACCTGAGGAAAACAAAGAAGTGAAGTTGCATTGTGCAGTAAACAATCATATTTTAGAGACTTCATTTTTCCTGAAGAGTAAGTTGCTAGTTGCTCTTCACTTTCAAATATCCTGGTGTAGACAAGAATTCCGCTGTGTGGAGTACTTCACAAAATGTGGACCCCGTTCCAGAGGTACTTCAGCCTTACAAAACTGTAAAGCATCTGTCTCTTTCCTCATCTCAAAACACCAAATTCAAAGTGGCAAAGTGTTTTGGGATGTCATTTTAAATGGTCAGATGGGAAAGTGGGGTAGGTTTAGGGCCAGGCACGGCACTAGACAGATGACAGAACAGAGAGAGCCCACCTTGGACACCAGCCATTAAAGAAGAGAGATTGACCCTGGTGACCCTCAGCTTTACACTGAATATGATGTATATGGGATGGAATCCCTCACTGGTCAGTTTGGGGTTACCTGTCCTGGCTGCTCCTCCCTGCAGGTGCCAGCTTTACTTTCTGGACCCCTAGTGTGGTGCACAAGATAGAGCAGTGACCTTGGTCTGCACAGGAGCAAGTATAAGCAAGAGCCTTTCTGCACACTGTAAACATCAGGCATTATCTCTGCTAAAGGCAGACAGTGTCTGCAAAAACACGCCATTAAATTCAGAAAACACAGTTAGAAGAGACCGAGTTGAAAAGTAAAATCACTGAACAGAATTAGTTCCATCCTAACTCATGACAGGACAGTAGGCAATGGCTATTACCTGTTCCCTCATTCCTACTGCTCGTAAAGAAAGCTTAAATGTATTAACATAAACTAAACTGCCTAAGTAGCTAGAGCACAGCAGCACTGCCATAGCCATGGGCACGACTCTCCCCAAGGTGAGTTATGCACATGGTGTGTGAAGAAGACAGGGCAGCAGTGGTTGTGAACTGTGTTGAATGGCCCTGTTTCCTGCCACCCAGTCTTCTTGATAAGATCTTTGAGGGTGCTTCAGCAAATACTCATATAAGCTTAGCTGGGATCACTATCAATCATTGGATTATAAGGTTTATATCCAAATTTGAAAACAATCTATTCATTTTTTATTGCCGATACACGAATGAATTCTCTCTAGTTGGCATTGCCAGTTTCTGCATGTCCCGGGAGAAGTTTTCAGCAAAAGAAGGTAATAAGAAAATTTTGGCAGAAAATTCTGTCTGGAAATGAGGAATAGTATAAGCAAATTAATAACTGTATTGAATCTCAAAGATACATCCAACAGAGGGAATAATCTCCTTGGGAAAAAGAAAGGGGTAGTTTCCAAGAGAAGAGCAGAATATTTCTTATGAACCATACCTCTCACTGGAAGTGTCACATCTCTGAGGAAAATCAAAGGGCTGAGGATCCAAACAGTCTCTCAAACCCCAGATATCTGCCTTCTTTCTTAACCTCCATGTCTTTCCTAACACCAAGCAGAAAATATACCTTCTAAATACAGAACCTGCTACTGAGATTGCACTCAGCAATGGAATTAAGCTCCATTAATTCATCCTTACAGATTTCATCACACTCTCACAGCTTCAAGTCAACAAATACATTTCAGAATTCAGCTGCATAATTCTGTCATCGCTTCCTTGATAGAACAAAGAATATAAACACCTCCACAAACTGATCATTTACATGATTTCAAGAACAGCCCTAGGGTGCCCGGTAAGGAAAACATGCAACAGTCACCTACCAGTATTGATTTCACTAACAACAAAATCCTTTGCAATAGTCATTAAAGCCAAATTCTAGAGGGTTATATCAAGGATAAAATTTGACCACTTTTCTTTTTGGTCTTCCTGTCTGGATTTATAAACACTGTGTTACCCAAAGACTCTCTACTTTCAGTTAATCAACTGAAAAAGATTGAGAGTTAGCTTTTGAGATTGTTCAGCAATCAACCAGCAGGACAGAATGGCTGTCCCACTGAGAAAGCTACAAGAAGGATTAGTTTATATCGTGTATTCTGACTGCATGCATTTGGCTATATGTGACTAAAACCAGATTAATGAAATAAAGCATATACAGGACTTTTAAATTAAAATGAATGCATAGCTCACATGCATCAATAGATGATTATTTGCCTTAAGGAGCACGAGGGACAGCAGAACAGAAAACAGAGGGCAGGCAGCTCTCAGACCCATAAACCAAAACAATTTCTTTGGCCATACTTACAGAACTGGTTAGTGCCTAACTTCTGTCTCTGATTAAAAAAGGAAAAAGCAGCAGTGCCGGTTTGTACTGAGGGGTGCTGATGGGAAGAAAGTTCTCAGCAAAGGCCAGAGCCTCCAGCACTTTGCATACCAGCCTCCCTTGGCCACATCCCCTACATCTACAGAGCCCCACTCCCTCTACTACAAGACAAGGCAGGTGCACCCACCATACAACCCACTGAGAGAAGCCCAGACCAGACCTAATGCTCAGCAGCATCAAGTCTCCTTTGTCCTGTGGCCTCCTGGTTGTGTGTTCCACCTGTCCCCAAAGGTGGAAACAGGTATCAGTGAAAAAGCCACAGCTGTGCTTAAAGCTACTCCCCGACTGACCTGGGTGCTGGTGGGTAGGGGTCATTCCTTTCATCACCTAATTTCCTGCTCAGGTCCCTATTCCCCGATTGCTACTAAACTTTTTTTTGCACTGAGGCATGCACTGATAGAATCCACTTGCTTGCATGTCAACTAGAAGAAAGCTGCTTTTTGTTTGGTTTGTTTTGTGGTTGTTTTGGTTTGGGTTTTGTTTGTTTGGGTTTTTTTTTGTTGCTGTTGTTGTTGTTTCATTTTGTTGGGGTTTTTTTTGTTTGTTTGGTTTTTTTGTTTTTTTTTCCAGGGGCAGGGAGTTTTCCAACATGTGTTTGTGTTTAGGAGCAGGAGATGTCCCAGTCTGATCCAGCTACTGTGGTTAGTAACACTAATGACTTTTGGATGTATTCAAGTACAGTGAGCAAGTAAAACAATTCTGATAAATGCAACACAGCGTTCATATCTGCATTATTGAGATGCATAGAAGGGAAAGGGAGAGAAAGAAGCCATGATTCTTTAACATCAGTTCCTCTGGTTTATCCAAGTCCTCATAATTAAAGATTACACAGTAGTTTGAAGATGGTAGAACTGTAAACAGAACAGAAGCATCAGATTTAGGGGCTTTTGGCATAGTCCAGGTATGAGCACTGGTCTGGAAATATTTCACTTGTCTTAATAGAGCTTTTTCTGCATATTCACCAGAGGGCTGTGGTCAAAATGAACATAAAGCACAGAAATAGATGTGTAAAATGGACTACCCTACATTGGAAGCAATACTGTTGGTCAGTAGAAACTGGAAACTCCTAGCAGAGTAACGAGTGCTCAAAACCAAAAGCCACTCCTCAAGTGCTTAATGAGTTAATGAGCTCTTTCAAAAAAACTAACCCCATTCACAGATCAGATGAACGCATCATGGTAATGCTAAATATGACTTTGTCTTGCAGCAATGCTGCAGTTGTCGCATGTCCCCGGTTTCATGGGGGCATCAAAATTCACTGCTACGCATGTGGAAATTACACAAAAATTCTTCTATGAGAAACTATGCATGAAGTACAAAATGAAATGTTTAGAAAGATGTGGCAGTATAGTTTCTTTGGCTTATAAAAATTAAACCAAATCATTATCTCTTAAAATAGGATCTGTTTTGTAACAAGTTTTGATTGATTCCAAGACACCTTTCTTCTAGGAGCTTCCTGTAAAGGTAGTTACAGGAATATTGTGTGCTGCTTGGGAAAGGTTTAACTCATTTATCTTGAATTGGGGTTGTTACATAACATTGTTATTACAGAATCCTTACTAAAAAAATTACCGAAGATCAATGGTGTTTTAACTATTTCAGATGCAGACACTGGAATATTTTATCTTCATTTTAAACAGTAGGTTACATTACATCCTTTTACATGTGACAACTGTTACAATGCAAAGTAGCGACACATTCATCAGAGGCAAAACATCTGGTTTGTGTATTGCTGAAGTAAAATGTAATGAACCACACGATGTATGTTTTTAAAATAGCATTAGTACCGCTAGTACTTGATGAACTGACCACAAATGTTAAACTGACGTCTGAAGTTCAAAGCAGAGCTAGAAGAAATCACGAAGGCAAAGGCTTGTGATTTTCTTGAGTGTGGGAAGGGCAGGCAGGAGTAAGATGACAATTCAGCACTTAGTAAAAACAAAGGCAATTAACCAAAAGGATGGAAGGATGGACAGTGTCTCTTGACATTATCTTATCAATACTTACAAGTATCCAAAGGATGGGTGTCAACAGGATGGGCACAGATTCTTTTGAATGGTGCCCAGGGACAGGACAAAAGGAAATGGGCACAAACTGCAACACAGGAGGTTCCTTCTTAAAATCAGGAAAAACTTTATGTTCAGGGTGACAAAGCACTGGAACAGGTGGCCCAGAGAGGTTGGGGAATCTCTGTCTCTGGAGGGATTCAGACCCCACCTGGACATGTGCTGTGCAACCTGCTCTACATGAACCTGCTTTAGCAGGGGGGTTGAACTAGATGATCTCCTCCAAAGATCATTCCACCCTTGGATGACCAGTTGGAAACTGTTAGTGCCTTTTCTGCTGGGGTCAGGGCAAAGTAAGGTCCTACTGTTACTTCTTCCCAGTCTTTTATAGCATGTAATACTTTCCCTGTAACCAGTTTGGAATTGCCACTCAAGAAAAATGACTTCTCACTAAAAATTAATAAACAACAAAAGAGATGGCCAGGCTATTTGAGAAAATCTCATTAAAATGTGTCTGACAATGTTGTGGTGCTTCTGTAGATGGCATCCCCTGCCAGGCTGAGCACAGACACAGAAGAGCCAGCACAGGTCCACAGCAGCTGCAGGTCCTGGTTTTGAGAACAAAAGCCTCATACCTTTTGCAAGATTAACGCAAGTTCAGCTGACCATCCCATTGCCTCCCTTTAGGTTTCAGAGGAGAAAAGGTAGGATTTAATTTTCTACACTGTGTTCCTCCATCCTGTTTTGTTACAATTTTACAAAGGGAATTGAAATTTTTCATATGGAGAGTATTGTTCATCCAGGTGGTATTACAGTGGGACATACAGGTATCTCTCTTTTTTTTCTCTTTTTCCCCAGGGCACTGTCTCATTGTATGTAGAAAAAGTGTTCCTGTTAATTGTGGAAGGCAGGGGAGTAAGTTTTTGGTCTCATGCTGGAGGACAAACAAGGGGAATCTGAACTCATACACTGCACCTCTGCCAGCTTCACTGCCATTACCTCAGGATGGCACTTGAAGTCAGGTCTGCACCTGACAGCTGGAGGCAGGATCCACAACACCGTAGCAAAGCCACCACTATGGCTTTACCCTGTCAGCTTTGCAGAGCTTTCAAAACCTAATGCAACAGGCTAACATGATATCCTTTTGGTTTTCTCCAAGGCTGTTGTAACGTTCTACAAAGATTGCCTGGTATTATTGTAGCAACAGGGGGAGAAAATATGAGCACCCTGCAGCATTTCATTATAAAGCATGACATCATCTGACATAGAACACACTCATCCATTAGACAAGAAGGAACGTAAAACCTGGGGACTGGCAGCGGTGCCAGTGAAGAGCTACCCAGTCAGGTTTATTGGTTGACTACTGTGGGATCTGACATGTTGCAGCAGCTCTTCATTTTGCAAGTTCTTTCTGAATAATTTATTTTAGAGTTTTTAGCCTGTTGAGGCCAGAAAGAAGAAAATAAAAGGCATCAGTGGCTTTTTAAAGTGCTGTGTTCACTTTGGCTCTTTTTGATAAGCTATGACACTCAGTCAGACAGTAACATTTCCTACTGCTGCAGTGTGGTGGCACCAGGAAAAAACGTGGTTTAAATACAAGGAAGTATCTGAGATAAAATGTGACATACCTGGGAATGCAAGAGACAGTGGAAATTGCCTCCAGCTGTAGTACTGCGTTTTCCAACTGAAGATATGAGCCAACATTTACTCACAGTTACCACAGCAGGAAAATGGATCACACCCAATATTGAGGGTTAATAAAACCCATCCTAGGACAAGTATTTCATAAACAAATGTTGACTTTTTCTTAGCTTCTCCATGATAAACCAGCAATTAAGTACAGCTTAAGAATGAACATCTCCAGTTTAACAATGCAAGTACACCAAACCTTACATTTACAGTGTGAACTGCAGATGAGAAAACAATGTTTGTTTGCAGTCCTAGACACTTTTTGATCAGTCGAGCTTATGTGTTGTTCCTCCCTTCCTGTCCCTAAGTGTACCCTTCCTTGCCAATAATTGTGCTCCTAAGATTGCTCCTAAGTTTTATGCTAAACAGAAAAGGACTGCAGGGATGGGGACTACAGGGTAATTACCCAGACACCCCCCCCCCCCCAATCAGGATTACTGCAGTATTATTATACTTGTATAGCCTCATAACTATTACCTTTTTCCCTAGACACATTCTCAAGCAGCAAAAATGGAAAGGCAGCCTACACACAGGTGTGAGATATGTAGATATAGATATATACATTTCCATGAAAGGAAAGGAAAACTTTGCGACAGGACATGAATCCTCACTTTGTGGGCAAGTTTCTTATCCTCTAGGTCATTACATAATTGCCCACAAACACATCTATTAATGTGACAAAGGGCAAGGCTTTGGTTTCTTGTACAGGCTGAATGATTCACTATGCCCACTGTGGAAAAAGGATACTTACTCTTCAAGCTCCTAATAACAGGTTTGGTGAAAATCCAACTGTTTCAAAACACTTTGCTTATTAAAATTGCCATTTGCTGAGTTAACTTGCACAAAATATCTGAAAATTAGAGGACATAACTTGCTTTCTTTTCTTTCTAGGAGCCTTACACACAGTATTTAGTACTTGTGAGAAAGAGACGTGCATTTCTTCACACTTTGTACATTGCCTATTTCAGTGAGATTTATGGAGGTAGTTTGATTTTTCACATAGTTCATTACAACACTATGCTCACCGTGACGCAGGGGCTGCAGACAGCAATACTCACTCAAACAGGGTTTTATTTCTTGCCTGAAAACTATGGCCCCGTAGTTTTTGTGGTTTGTTTTTTTTGGGTTGGGGGGGGGGGAGTTGTTTGTTTCTGGTTTTGTTTTGTTCATTATTTATTTTTAAACAAAGGCTCAAGGACTATGGACTTAATTGGAATCCAGTTCAAGATTATTATTAAAACCAGCTAGGAACTATGAACACGTTCAGCCTTTTGTCTGCACCCAGCTAATTTCTGTAATTTTCATCACAAGTCAGATGTTTGAGCACTAGACAGGATACCACACTTGTCAAAGTGTAAAATCATTTTTGCAAGGCTAGAATGACCCTGAGAACCTCCAATATGAAAAACCACAGAGGCTTCGTGCTGGAGACATCCAGCACATTAATGAATAAAACCAGATGTGTGCTAGCATTGGCTGAGTGCTGCGAGTTCACAGACCCTCATCACGCAAAATTGCTTCTCTTGAAACAGCATGAATTTTTTACTAGGTGCTTTATATATATTTAGAAATCCCCATAATCATCTCTGCAAAAAACCCAGTAACAAAGGCAGTATCAACCTGACTGCTGGATACGTAGAACAGTCTGCAATAAAACCTTTGTAACAGAGAACACACATCTTTTTCCCAGAATAATAATCACTATTTGTTCTTATATTCCCTCATTGTTGGTATCCCCAAAACAGTCCCATTGGCAGAAAGACCTGACAGTGATGGGGGTGCATGAAATAACAGTTTCAGACACTCCCCCAGGCAAGAAAGGCTCTTGTCAATTGGAAAATAATAACGTGGTCCCTGTCACTCAAATAAAACAGGACTGTAAGTCCAGTAACATCCCTTTATTTGGGGATAATAAGCCAACACAGTGACTGACAGAATTAATTTACAATAGCCCGAAGGTCCCATTTGTCCCACTATACTGACTGCTTGAGCAGTACCAAATTCTCTTCAGGTTTTCACACTGCTACAACATGATGACACAACTTTTTTTTTTTTTTTTTTTTTTTAATGTACAATTGCTCTGGAAATGCATTAAATAACCATTTTACAGTTTGTGACAATGTGTGTGTGGTGTTGACCTGTCTACATGGTGAATGAAAAACACATAGGATATGGATGCCTCAGGCCTTCCTCTGGCTCCATGGAGCTGGATGTTACTGACAAGGCTATCAAAGTTTCAGAGTACAGGAGCAGATACTGCAGTGCACAGCTTGGCTGCAGCACTCTCAGATGTTTATTACTTAGATTTTACTAGAGTTACATTCAAAGAAAAGGTTCTGGAGCCTCAGGCTCCACCGAGCTCTCATTCATATTAGATGATAGCATATCTCTTCCTATTTCCTTCTTGTATGACTCTTTCAAATGTGAGCTTGTAACTACTGAGATACGTTTTGTACTACCACCTACATTAAACACTGTAACCATGCCATGAAAAAAATCTCATGTGACTTAGTTGGTTTTTGCACTTTTGTCTTCATGACTCCTTCCTGGAGGCCATCCTTTGTATGTATATAACTATATAAATATATATATGTATATAAGAACTACATTGACTTTCCTGGGTGCTAATAAACCACTGCTGCCAATGATGCCTTTGTAAGATAAGAATAAAAAAGATAAACCAACCAAAATATAGCCCAATGGCAGCAGGGTGAATTAACAGTCTCCTTGGCAATAGTTTTTATTACTGTACCCAGGTCTAAGACACATACAGCGGTCTCCTGTTCCCACACACCTATGGTAAAGGTGAACAGAAAGTCCCCATATCCTACAAAATTTCAGTGGGCATTCAGCTGGACTTAGTGGACCAACAGAAATCACAGCAATACAGATGAAGACCACTGCTTTCCTAAATAATGCATCGCTCTCTTACACCATTAAATCTGGGGGCGAGGGAGAAACGCTATACCTCTAAGATCATTACAGCTAAGCTGCTGCTGGATACAGGAGGAAAAAAACCTGAACTCTGATCTGTGCAATAGCTCGTTACAGCAATCAGAAAGATTAGAGCTGAAGTCCTGACAGTCTTCTGCTCTAGCTGCTGACTTTGTCCTTTCCAGCTACATCCCAGTTGTGGCATCTGTAGATGAGTTTGCCAGAATAGCGAAGTTTGCAAGCCCACGCTCTCCTAAAAGAAAATGGATTTTTGCTTGTGTAGCTTATTGCTTGGTCTGTCCCGGTGTGTAACTTTTTAGAAAGATATATGGAGTTACAAACAGAAGTATTCTACCCATGGCCTTCCCATTTATTGAAGCCACAAAATAGTTTTCAGTAGTATTCTTATTTATAAAGCTTTTCTAGTTCCCTAACCACGCACAATACTGCAACATTTTAATTTCTTTTTGTAAGTAAAAAATGCAAGACAGTATAATAAATAAATAGCCAAATGGATGTGTCATTCATTGTTTATCATTCTTTTTTTTCCCCCAGAATTATCAAACATGAAATTATGTGCCCAGAAATTATGTCTTCTCACCAAAGACAGGATTTATAATTTTTACCATATGGCATACTAACATAAATGAAAATTGACTAAATAAGTCTCGTAACTTGGAACATCCCAACAGAGCCTGTGAGAAGCGTATTGGTGATTAAAAAGTACCTGTAATATTAATACGAGTCTCTTACCATGCTAGAATTGATAGTATTCTTGCTAAAAAAGTAAACACACGTATTTGCCTACCCGGATACATTTTTTTTTAAATCAAGTTTTGATAGAATTCCACATGGGCAAGGTTAATTAAAAGATTAACTGCTGAAAATATGGGCCATATATCAAATGGCCTCCTCGGTCATGGAGATATTTATAATGTAACCTTTAAAGGCTGGCAATGTGTGCATTATAAGCTTGCCACAAGTTTTACTGAAACCAGGAAGAGTCCGTCTGCTGTTCTTCAAGCCCTGTATTAGGGAAAGAAAGGAGTATATTATCCAAGAAACACTAGCAACAATCAGACTACTTAGCCGGGCATTACAGAAGCCAACCGCAGTGCCAACTTTAAGGCAGCAGTAGATTCCCCAGGAAAGCCCCAACCTTAGTTAATAACACTACAGAAACCAAATTTTTTTTTTGCATATCTGAATTCAAAGGAAAGCATGTGACCCAGCAGATTACAATCAACTAAGTATTCCATAATTTGCAATTTCAATGCTGCTTTCCCCTTTCCTCTCCTTGTTTCAAATAAACCAGCTGCATTTGTAAACACCTTTGAAATAGACTTTGGTAATTATTCTGCCTCATGTTTCAACTTCTATTGAAAAAGTAAGTCATTATAGTTAAATAAAAGAGGGAACACAGCATGCATAAAAGGATTAAATACCTGCAGAACTGTTATCTGAGAGTAATATTTAACCAAAGTGTAACTTTAGTAGCTGAGTGCGGTATTGAAGACCAGTTTTAGCAATAAAAGCGTGTAAGTGCCTAAATCGTACTGGTTTGCTTGAGATAAGAAGCTCTTACATGAATACGACATATGGACTGATATTTTAGTGCTTTAAGAAATTGGTTATGTTACAGAGTAGTACATCAGGACCTTGAATACTTTGAAATTATTAAGAAGGCAAACTATAAACTCAGAGCTTATCCGAGTTTTCTGGCATGCCATCTTCTATCAGCTTGAAGCGTAACACGGAAACTTCTGTTGCTTCACCTCCATTTGCACAAATTATGTCAATGCACATATGTCAACACAGGGCTGTCACAAATTCCATGTCTTTAGGAGTCACCCTTAGGGTTTTGGTGAGCGTGATCAACTTTCAGTGCAAACTGCTGTTGTGTAGAGTGAGGGCAACCTCTCACGGAGCGCTGGGATGCGCTGCTGTCCGATGGTGGTTCGTAATGTCCAGTGTTTGGTTGGTATTGTACAATCTGCTCAAAGTGTACGGCGAGCAATTTTGGATTGTTAAATATTGTCCAAGAATTTCAAAGGACTGTATGAATTTTTGTGACCTCCTCTAGTATTTTTGGAGCATTAATTTACACTACTTGAACCTTGAGAACGTGATCCATTTATCTGAATGGGGGAGACTCCTGGACATTTGCAAACACTGGACAAATGGCTAAATGGATAAATTTTTGAAACTTGGACTTCAAATTATGGAACAGAGAACATACTTGTTTTGTACCAAACAACGAAATACAACTTTCACTGAAAAGAAAATCTCAACATTTCTGTCAGTGGAAAAAATAATTTATTGCAATTTCTTTTGCACATTAACAAGAAACATTTACACATATATATTCTGTGCTGATACGGTATACTAGATATAGACAATCTTTATACACAAAGTAATTATTTTATAATGAAGATATTCAGAAATTACCCATCAGATAAAATGGATATTATTCACATTAAAATGCACCGTATGCTGAAGTTATGGAAGGTCTATGCATCTGAAACCTTGTCCACTTTTCCCATCTGTACCAATACCAGCAGATGAAAGACACTGTGTCCCCTTACAAGCTTTACATCCCTTAATTATGCCATGTTGCCTAGGATATTATCAGGTCCTCCCAAGGAATAAAATAAGAAAATTTCTGAAATTAAAGAGACCAAATCAAAAGGCAACCATGACAACCATGTCCCAGAAGGTCACATGCCTGGGGGCTCCATGAGAAAAGAACCAAAGCACTACAGGTGGTCTAAAATTAGCCAGCAATCTATTAATAAAATAACATGACAACTTTAGTTAAGATAAATCAATGAGAAATACATGGCAAGAGAACAGCATTTCAGTAGAATTACATCGGCACATGCTTCAAACGGCATTATCAGAGAAACAACAGCCCCCTTTCAATATAGAAAATGTTTACATAGTGTCTGCAAAGGGGAAATGCAGGATGATATCAAAATAGGAACCATTTTCTAACCAGGAATTTACAGTGCATCACATGCTATACACAAAATGAACGGGAAGCATGGTAATAGCAGAACTAAAGCTAAGAGACAACAGCTATACAATAATTTTCATAATGTTGCTTTCTTTTTTAATTAGTTTTTAGGTTCACTGTTGTTCCCAACAACCAAAATAGCCATCTTTCCAGAAATGTCACCGACTCACGTAACAACTATACTTCAGAGATGAAGATGATGATGTGAAACATCAGACTGAAGTGGTTAGTTATGGCGTGCATGCTACAGAATGTTACTAGATATTACCTGGTGGTAGAAAGGCACACATGACTGACGTGCAAAAACACATATCCAAAAAAAGGAAAGATTGAAATACGTGCTTGTAGCAAAGATATGAAATGTTAAGGGGGGGAAAAAAAAGCAAGCCTGGAGAAAAATGGTGTGACTTCAGGAGTAGGGCAAAAGATGATGGTATTGCACATGGCAATGGGAGAGATGATGTGAAATAACATCCGTAACTCAACCTTACTGCCTGGCACCCTATTTGGAGAAGTATTGCACCCTATCCAGCGTCCTCTTCCTCCTTCCTCAGCTCAGAAAGCATCTTGCTTTGTTTCCTTGAGTGCATGCAAGTAGAATTTGAGAAGTAAGGGATTTTCTTTGAAGAAAACACGGTGGGTCAATGCAGTGACAAAATACATTTTACAACTTGCAGCCAATATCAGTGAATAATAAAAATAAGAAAGCACAGCATAGGTAACACATGTATTTCTTTTGTATTTGTTGTACGTGGGAGCATAACAATTCCTACATTCCCTGATGAACTATAAGCTCTGACTGAGCTGGTATTTTTATTTTGTTCTCATCAGTAATATGACAACAAGGCAGAAGAAAAAGATACTTGAAAGTGGGGAATGATGTCAGTCAGACATCTGAGGCTCTCTACAAGCTTTATTTTTGTACAACAAATCTGTTTCCCAAGACAGAAGCTGCATCCGAACGCCTGTTAACAATGACAGTAATAAGCTTAGGCAAGCAAGCAGATACAAAATGAGTTACTGGTCAAAGTTGCTTTTGTTCTATGTATATATTTGATGTAGTTCTAATTTTTGCTGTAATGGTATGGAAGAGATATCTTAACTGGAAAGAAGTAAAGGAGCAGCATGCCAAGCTAACACTGATTCTCGTACATCAGGTCTTTCTCAGATGTAACTACTGCTGGTGACTTGATATTAGAGATGCCAACTCAGGAACCAAGTCTGAGGTATGCTGAGCTGCCCCAACCCTATCATCTTCTACAGGCCTAGCAGAGAGGCATCATATTTTAAGTTGGTTTCACGTCTCTATGCCAGCTGTGAAGATTTTGTCCTGTTTCCTCACCATATGTTAATTACCAGGCTTCAGGCTAAAATATTATGCTGATAGATTTGCAAATGCTGAGCTAAGGAATATAATGAAAAAGAGAATATATTACTAAGGTGAATCTATCCTAGATTTAAAGATATTGGAGGTAGAAAATTTCGCAGTAGAAGAGTAATCAGCAGAAATATATTCAGGATGATTCAAGAAATATTTTCATTTTTACTTCTTTAAGCCACTTCTTGCAATATTCTGGAGTGACCTTTCAGGAAATCTACCAAGTAGTTTCTGAATTTAAGTTAACATACCATCTTTTTTGTTATGAACAGTCCCCCTGAAATGAATGGCACCGCACATGATAGAACATTAGCATGTGTATGTGTTTGAAAGGTTTGAGAACAAGATCCTGAAAAGAAAACCAAGACTACAACCTTGCCCAAAGCAAAGCGATTCCTGTAGGATAATCAAACATAGAAAGTTGATTATCCATTTTCTGCTTTCAGATCATGACTATCACAGCCTATAAAGTGCTAGAAATAACTTGCAGAGTATCTTCACAAGACAAAGAAAAATTGCAAACGATTCAGAAAATCTCAAAGGAGTAAAACTCAGTTCATCTTTTTGAGTATGGGCAGATGAAATTGTGCAGGCAGTGGAAAAGAAATAAAAAATTAGAGCATTATATTATTTCACTTTTCAAAATCACCTCTGACAAAATTGTTATCAGTTCCAATTACCACATGAATGTATCTTTCTAGCCTATTCTCCCAAATTTACTACAATTTAGAAGAGAGAGATGTGATGGGAGAGGTCCTTCTGTCTATAAAAAGTACCTGTGTATCTGAATTTAAGCATTAACAAAAACTAACAAAAATTAGAGACACTTTTTGAGTATGCTTAAACCGTGAGTCTTAAGTGCTCCTGCAAATCAGTCTGACAGTATTGTTCTGTCAGATTTATTTCTGTCCCCACGTCCCCCTCTACAGAGATCGATTACTAGATAATAGTATCAGCAAGTACCTCTCAGTACTGCTGTGAGGATTAACAAAACCAACTGTTGTACAAGATCTCTAAAAGGAAATATTTGCAGTATTTAAAATTCTAAACTATCTGAAGCCTATGTTCATATTAAACATATGGGAGGCTGAAACAAGGAAGACACCCAACTCATTCAGAAACCCTCTGAAATTTTACATTTAAAATGACAATGTGCACTGCTACAAATGATAGAACATAATTTATAATGCAGAAAAAAGTGAAAGGTGTTTAATCATAATATGTTTTAAATACAACTATAGATTTGAAGCAATGGTAGCCGTGTGAAATTATAGTTAATTTTGAGATATAATAAAAGTAGAAAAGTATTATCAAAAGTGGCACGTGGAATATTATTGGAAGTAATATATACTAAAATACAGACTTCAGCAAAGTCAAAGTACAAGCTCTCCCCTGAACTTTAATACTGGGAGTTTATACTGGGAGTTTCCATTAAAAAGTCAGTATCCATATACTTGGATACCAGTGGTAATAAAACTAGATAAAATCTCCTAAAAAGCCCAGACAGTTTAACAGCTTAGATTTCATTTTCAGAGGCACATGAGTATTCACATGTGTGATTTCCTGTGACCTACAAGAAATATTTCAGCCAAGAGAACTAATGACTTCCATTATTTTACTCAGGTGTATTTGAAGATTAAATGCATAAACTGAAAACTCTTTCCTTTTGTTTTACTTCGGGACAAAATTCAAGCCATGTAAGTTAATTTTACCCTTTCTTTCTCCCTGCTGGCAACTGGTAGAAGGTATGCCTCTGCTCAGCTATGGCAAATAAGCTGGCATACCATAACCTGATTAAATGCCTACATTTGTAGCACGCTTATGAGTCTAGATCTCATTGGCTTTTAATAAGATTTTGGTTAATACATGCCCAGACTTCTTAAAATTGAGCCATAAGCTTAAAGACCACTCAGTGCTTGAAGAGCTTTACCCTACATCATTTTGAGAAGAGCATTTAGGCTCCTATGTCATTTAGAAGAAATAGTTCTCACTCTGAGTGTTTCTAACGCAAGGCCTCTATCATGCAACGGTCTCTGAACAAGCAGATCCATCTGGGCTTTACAGACCACCATACACATCAGGCGTGAACCTGCCTGCAAGCAGTTGCTGGCCTGTTGCCTAAATATTTGAAGGCACTCACTCACTGTAAGAAAGCAGACATGTCAGCTAAACAGAAACAGACATTATATTGCAAAATCTAGTACAGTGGAGAAATCTGTAAGAAGAGGGAGATATAAATATTTAAACATTTGGCATTCCCTCGAGGACTTTTTAAAATACAAAAAGTATTCTTTCAGGGACTGCACGAACTGCAAAGACAAATAATCAAAGACTTTAACAAGCTGTCAAGATAGTAAACATATTAATGAAACAGTGTTGTACGAAACTCTTCATTTTCTCTAGGGAACATTTCGTTTTGCAAGTGCAAATAGATCTCAGTGGTTTAGATTAAATTTGTCATGTTTATGCCTTGTTTAAAGAAAAAATAAATACACTCTGGTTAGTCATACCTCTGTCTCTGTATTCTTTCTGGACAAAAACCAAACCTGCATTGGTTCTTTTTTACCCTTCATAGAAACTGGACCCCTGTACTCCAGGTGGAACTGAGGATCTGAATTTTCTGGTGTCATAAGACACCTGAAATTGAAAAAGAAAACATGTAAATGTATGTACTGTGCATGCATGCCATGCGCTATATAAAATATTAACCGTGCTACAGATAGGTGAGCAAATTAACAAAAGCCTTAACTCAATCTCTTGATCATTATATATATTTGCATACTAATAATGGTATATAAAAATACAGTCTGCCATGTAGTTTCATGAGAACTCATGTACTTAAATAATATGTTGAAGGAGTCCTGTCATTTTCAACTCCAAAGACACCTTGATGCTATGCTGAGAAAGTAATTTAAGATATCAACACCAATAAAAATACTGCTTGACTCACCTGTAAGTATATTCAGAGACATTGATCTTTCCCTTTTCTCCAGTAGTTTCTGTTCTGCTTGTTAGATTGACAGTATTTCCAAAGAGACAGTAACGTGGCATCCTTTGGCCTATGACACCTGTGACCACCTCACCAGTATGAATTCCTATTGTTATCTTTAAAGAGAAAAAATTCAGCTTGAATATTCAAAATCTGATGCTTCTGACTACAGGTATGATGCCATTTCTAATCTATTAGAGTTTATTTTTCCTATGTGCCACTCCTGTTTCTTCAAAGCCTTGCATTTTGTGTTTTGTGTCACTTTTTTTTTATATTGTAGCACAGTGTCGTGGCTTTGCCTCCCAAATGAAAGAATAAACTCTGCTATTTTTCCAGCATGCACCACACCATGCTGCTATTATGTACTGTGAAAATCAAAAAAGTGGAAAGGCGTAGTCTGCAGTCCCATGTTTAATGGGTGCTCAGAAGATGCTGATGGTGTAGATTAAGAAAAAAACATATTTCTCAGAGGAAACATCACGGTATTTTGTATTGAAAAGCTTAAGAGATAGGACAGGGGTTTGGAGCTCATTCTTATGGCACGTTACAGTTATTGTAAAGCCCCAAATTGAACCTTCTCCCTTCTCTTCCCAGTGACAAAGTGAAGTACACAGATTTAAGCTGGGTGTTAGACCAGTAACATTCATGTAAATAGAAATATGCATCACACTCATTCTTTATTTTGCTCTTACAGCCTTCTGAGGTCAATGCAGCCTCCCCAGTTCTGTATTAAAACCACAACATCTTCAGAACATCCCACAAGGAGTAAACTTCTACTAATATACATTGTTGCCAGTAATTATTGCTATAACTGCTGACAGAACTGTAATTTTCTTCTTAATGCAATATTTTCTCAGGCTGACATGAGGATCTGAAGCATTATCAAAAACATCAGTGAGGGAATATTATTGTTCTGTTCATTGAGATGAAGAAGATTCAGTGAATTGTACTTGCTGTGCAATATGAATTTGTTGATTAGATAGAAATGATTGGAAGACAGACATAAATGATGGGGACCTAATCTAGTCCTTTAAAAGGTTAAGTACAATAAATACATTTGAAGGTCTGGGAACTGCATTTCCCATCTACATGTGAGACTTCAAATTATTTGCAGATATCAGTCTCAAAATCTAACAATAACAAAGCTTGCATGGACTAGGAATTGAGCATTATCATATTTCAAAGCATTATCACCATATCAAAGAATGGGCTCTTCATTCAAGCCCACACATTTACTAACCTGTACAGGCTCACCATCCACTTGAACTTGGCCTGCTATTTCCATCATATCCAATGCCAGGTGGCAGATAGATCGTGCATGATGAATGCAAGGCTCTGGTAGACCACTCACTGTCATATACTTGTCTCCAACTGTTTCCACCTACCAAGATATATAGTTTTCAATTACTTAAATATCATAGGCTTTAGGGTAGAAGAAAGGATGTAGTGTTTTCTTCAAGACTGCTTGTCCTTTCAAAAGTTGCCCTTCACTGCCATTCAAATCACCCTAATTCCCTTCACCTCTGCTTGTTATTGAAGAGAATTTATGGTAGACCCACAATGTAAAAAATTTAAATGACACTAATTGTGTGAATTTGAGCCTTTCCTTTGGGGTCTTTTGAGTTGCTATAGAAATCAAGCACTATGTTTGTTTTGACTCACAGCCTTGATTCGAGGTACAGGGCATAAAATTGATTTCTAGTAAAAGCTAGGAATGAACCTTACATACACTAAAGCATAGACATGCACATACATATGGGACATATATATATCTCTACCTGCTACCAGCCGCGTCTGCAACTACACCTCATTCCTAACGAAGGAATGAAATTCACACTGAGTAATAAATTGTATTTTACAACCAGAAGATCCAGGTATATGACTGAAAAACTTAAAGCATAGGGCCAGCAGAACCACAAACTGCTTGTGGAAGTGTTCACATCTGCTAAATGTGGAAGTAGAATTATATATCCACCTAATGGGTGACTGTGCAGAAATCCTGCTGAGAACTAAGGTCTTTATGCTCCTTCACGCATTTAGAGATAAACAACATACTTTTCCCTAGCTGTGTAGTATCAGATAACAGAGTTCAAAGATGGAGAACGTAACTATTTTCTTTAAGAGCCTAAAATCCAAAGGATAGAAAAGAGTGACATGATAAATTATTGAAATGTCACAGACTAAATAATTTGAAAGTCTTCTGCTTACCTTATAAACAAATGGATTCCGTCGGGAATCAGTCAGAATATCAAATCTCGTGTAAAGATCATTTAAAAGATTAACAATCTTCATGGCTCCCTCTCCAGAGGCATGTTTACTACAGAAGGCATTGAATCCAACAATGCCACTGAAAAGAATGGTGACATTGTCATACCGCTTAGCTGGAACAGGACGCTTGTGTCTCAGCTCATTTGCCACTGATGGTGGTAAAACAGAGTACAGTAATCTGAAGGTTTAAGAAAAGCACAAGTAAAACAGAGTATTTGGAGGAAGGTCTTTACATCACCACTCTTCAGATACTTAGTACCTCCCATAGGGTTTATAACGTACTCGCATCATGAAAGAGCAATATAAAAGATGTTTACTGAAGAATATGTCATTTAGGAAACAGGAACTGATTGATATCAGCATACTTAAAGCCATGACATTTCAAACAGACATTAATATATCAAAATTGCCAACAAAATGAAGCATATATTACTAATTACATTCTTCTGACATGATCTTGGATCGCTTCTGCTAATTGCTTAAGCATTTCTACCATATCCTCAGCTCATATAATATGGTTTTGCTCACAGAACCATAAAAAAAAAAGGAAAAAAGGCCAAGAAGAGATCAGCTTTCCATCTTTGAATACAATTCATGCATTGCTAAATGCTTCCTCTTCTGCTGAGAATGCTGCTTTTAGGGTTTTATTGCTTTTTTTGTTTGTTTGGTTTGGTTTTTTTAATGTTGTTTTGATATATTAACACTTGTTCATAGTACAAATTATGCAAATAAAATCCAAATCACACACAGAGATTCACCCTACTCTCATGTGTATCACTTCAACTTTCTAATTGCCATCTTAAACTGTATTTCCCTCCTTATACAGCTAAGTGGGCAAAATAAAGATCTCTAGACTGTTTCACAAATTTTGAGCATCATTTTGCACACAGCCTCCTGCACAAACCCTCATTAGTTGCATTTTTGGCATGTTCACGACTGCATGAGTTATGATTAGTAAATACTTTTGGCACATGATATAGTAACTAACACTCTTCCAGTGGCTGCCAAGAAGGATAGAATTCCTGAAGATTAAATGACTTTACAAAGCAAGTCAATAGGAAGGAACAGACAAAATACTTTTTAGGCTTCTTTATTCTCTGACTCTCCCATCCACCCCTCTCAGGTCTTTTAAAATAATTTCCATTACTTTATTACAGAAAAAAAAAAGTATCTGTCAATAGAATTCATAGCACAATAAATGCTATTTCTACTGCTAAAGAAGCACAATTGACAAGGAATTCTTCTATTACAAAGATAGGAAGCATGTTTTATAAAAGAGAGTCAGCCATCAACCCCACACTGCTTGTCACACAAACTCATTTAATTTAACTGCCAGTAATCCTTGAGCTGAGCTGCCATAGACCAGTGCTATGGATTTAATTCTATAGTTACCTGTAGACATGGATTTGGGGCCCAATGCATATGTTTTATTATTGTTATGTACTTCCATCTAGATAGTAGTATTATCTAGATAGTCCCAAATCCACATCTACATGTTTGTGTATTTTGGTTTTGGGGGGGGGGGTGGTGGTGGTGGTGTATTTTTGAAGTCATGTTTGATCAGGGTATTTAGGTGTTTGGGGGTTTTCAGGTGTTTTTTTGTTATGGGTATGGCTGGACTTGGTCATCTAGGAGGTCCTTTCCAACCATGAATAATCTGTGATTCTGTAATTATAAAATAAAATTCATAGCATTAGCCAATTGCAAAACTTCACCTTTGCATAGACTATTTTTGATAAGATGTTCTTCTGTTCTATTAACCTGTGAACACGGCAGTCCAGGAAGAAAAAAAAGGGATCTATAGATGGTTTACAGAACTCCGTCAAACAGCAGCATTTGGGCCTTCATCAAATTCATCTTGGCTACATGGACTGCATGTAAGAAAGTTTTCTAAAGTACTGTTTTAGGTAATTCACAAAGCAAAAAGGATTGTCACTTCACTTCTCATAACTTTCCTTATCAGGGAAGGAGCCATCAAAACACCCGTGCCTGTAACAGTCTAGACTGCACATGACATTTGGCAATCTAAATTAAGAAATACCCTATGAGGTGTTAAAAGAAAATGTTCTTTCTAGACTCCTCCAAAAGTATCAGCCCTGTGTATCTCCCATACTCCTTCCGAGATTCTGTTATTTTTTGAAGAAGGTAGCTATAAATAATATATTGCTGTGACTGTTTCAGATCAAAATCAGGATTTGGTTCTTACGTGTCTGTCTTTTTCTTTTCATCTTCCAATGCACGCAGTGTGTGCTGCAATCTGTCAGTGAGGATCTCAAGCTCTTGAGTCAGTTTGTATTCCTCTCTGAACTGCTCTCCCAAAAGAACTAGATCACGAGTAGCATCATGCAGTGGAATATCACTCAGATATAAACCTCTTCTGGTTAAATCATCCAAGTTCATCACACTGCAATGTGGAGAAATATATAATAATATGGGTATAATGAAACCTGACAAAGGTTTTTTTCATTTAAAACACAAATGAACAGCAGAGGCTTCTGAATAACAGGAGAAAGATTATGCTTCTGAACTTGTGATGATCTGTACAGTCCATCTCTTCTATGAAATACCTTATTTCTGTTCATTCATGTTAACACCCAGCTCTTGATTTTTGCATTTAAAACCAGAATTCTCACTGATGACTTCACTGAACTTATGAAATGTACATCCTTCAGCACACAAATAAAAATGAGATTATGTTGAGGGAGCCTCTTCATTTTCTGTCTTCATCCACTCACACCCTTTTACACAGATTAATTTATCATAACTGTGTAATCTGATGTGTTAGCTCAAGATACTCTTAGTTAAAGCCCTCCGTTCAATCCTCCATTCCAACCGCTTCTTTATAATCATCACCGCTCTATCACATTAAAACTACCGCAAAAATACCTGAATCCACTACTCTTATATGTGTTCTTAAATTTAGTAATTGAAAAATGAGTATCAATACGGTAGAACTCTTAAGGTTTAAAGCACCTTGGTGAACAAAGAAAGAGAATGCTGTCTGCTTCAGGCAAGTAGATCATTTGCCCTTTCAGGCGTAAGCAGCTGATTTCTGTGCCAGTCAGTTCATCTTCACACTCCAGCTTTTCCACATCCAACAGCCCCTCCTGGTGACAAAAAGTCACAATTATATCAGATCAATGGTACGTGTGTTACGCACCAGGCTACGTACGTAAGCGTCTTCACTACGAAGGTAGTCAGAATGTTTGATTAGTTTTACAGCCTACATTAAAGCCCCATTAATTTCTCATTTGAACACCATACACTACTTGTATTTTAATACCGTGATTTGCTACCTCAAAGGTACAAAGCATTGAATCTTTCTTTACATTCATGTTCATAACTCCTTGTTTTCTTCTGTGTCAGTTCTTAATGAAAGTTTGAAAAAGTATTGCCTATTCTATGAAGTTCTATCTGTGACTCTAAGAAAACTTGTTGGCTTCTCTCAGGTACACTTTTCTGTAAATAGGCTCCTTCACACAGTAGGTGCTACTCTACATGCTGCATTCATTCATATCATATGCCTTCTCTCCTGCCTTTTGTAGAGAAAAGGACACAGAACTGTGTGTGAACTTTATGAGCCCAAGCAAGAACACATTTCGTAATCGTCTCCCACACAGTTATGAAGCACAAGTAAATGTAATTGCCTTTCTGCATTTACTCTGGTACAATGCCATAGAATGGGTTGGCCCTTTGCAAAGAAAGCAGGAGACATGAAGTATAAGGACACAACCATTCCTATAAAGCACTCTACTTAACAGCTGCAAGTGAAGTCACACCTGTGACTTTTTTTTGGCTGAAGCGTCCTACTGTGCAAAGAATTTTCTCTGAAGACTCTTGAGCTTTCAGCACTTCTTATCTCTCCAAAGCATACTTAAAGACAAATCGAGTGAATATTCTAGTTACCTTGAATATTCTCTAGTTACCTTGGTTCTCAGTACAAAGACTGTATTGATATGTGAGAGGATCCCATGGAAGCTAATGTCAATATGAGGCCGGACCAAAGAGAAAACTGACAACAGACTGCAATTTCCTGGCTGCAGCTAGGAAGAGAAGAAAGGAAAGAGGAAAGGAAAGGAAAGGAAAGGAAAGGAGAGGAGAGGAGAGGAGAGGAGAGGAGAGGAGAGGAGAGGAGAGGAGAGGAGAGGAGAGGAGAGGAGAGGAGAGAAAAAAAAAGAGAAAAAAAGAAAAAAAAAAGAGAAAAAAGAAAAAAGAAGAAAAAAGAAAAAAGAAAAAGAAAAAAGAAAAAAGAAAAGAAATTGTTATGTTTTATACGACAAATATACATGGAGTAATTATTTCACTTTTCTTAGATGACAATACTGATTTCACCATTAAAACACAAGGATTTTAAATTAAGGATTTTACATCAGGAGTATATTGGCTTCAAAGTGCAATTCCAGCCTGCAAGAGAACGTCACAAAATGGTGCTAGACTATCACATTCATTATCTGTCAAGCTGTTTCCACTCTACAGTAAAAAAAAGCTTTCCACTGTTTGCCTCCTGTGACCTCCTCCACACTCCCTTTTCAATAAGCTATATTTTCTAAAGCATCAACCCTGATAAAGGTTCTGATAGCCACCCTCAGTAAGCTGAATAGTTAGTTATAGCTGTTCAGTGAATGCCCTTGGGGTAAAACCCGGCAGAGCTACTTACAAAGCTCTTCTTGTAAATCTTTCTGAAAAAGTCAGTGAGAAATTGACAAAAATAAATTGCGGGAAAAATCAAATAACGTAAAATTGCATTTTAAAAGTATGTCAAAGATTCAGACACAACATGGTATGTGCAACAGCCCACATAAATGTAAAGATCATTTGATATTTTCGTCATTTTACCTTTTGCTTCTCTCATATTGCTTATTTTTAGAAACACTGTCAGCTCTTTCAGGCAAGAACTGAGGTATCCTGTTCATATTCAGAATATGTAACATTAAATGGACCTCTGAGTTCTTTTTTACTGTAAGTAACAGAGGAAACTGCAGCAGCTGCATTCAGTTCAGAACACATAAATATATCACAAACATAGTTTGGCTCATCTTAGTTAATGCTGATAACTTTTGATGCACAAGGCAAAACAGTATACTACTTCTGTTAATCTGCTCCTCAGTTATTGTGCATCTGACAGTTTAAATACCTGAAAGCATTACTGCTAAATTATATATATAGCCTATGTACCTGCTGCTACACTATACAGTAGTATGGGTAAGACCATTTCATGAACCCCAGGCCAAGATACACTAACCATCTCACATCCCCTTTAAAGAGTTTTCTGCTGTTTTCATAGCAAATGTATCTTGGAGTGAGATACAAGAAAGAATCAGGTATCAAAGAGACTCCTGAATTGTGGAGGTGCTCAGGTTTTCAAACAAGAGGAGCATAATGTAGTAAAAATTATACAGTCACACAGGAATGATGCTTAGATGAAGAATCCTAAATCTATTTTATTCAGTTAAAATAAACCTGTGAAGCATCTAGCATTAGGAATGTCTATCATTATTCATACGTGAGAATCATCCAACCTGCGGAAGGACTCTGTATATAGCATTGCCACACTGCGTGACCACCAGGTCTCTGTCAAATATGATGTGGAAAGGAAAGGCCTTGCAGAAAGTATAGGGACTGATGCGAGACTCTTGGGTACCATTTTCTTCAAATCTATCAAGGTCTTCATAGTAATCCTCTTCTTTAGACTCTTTCTCTTCAATTAAAAACTGAATGTGGTCACATTCCTCATTTCTCTGTTGAATAACCTAGAAAAATGAAGGGAAAAATGAAAAACTGAAAACTCTGCTCCTCATTAGTAAATGATGTGCTACTGTGAAGACTGGAATACATTTAAGAGCAAAAAGATGAATTCAAGAATGATACTCAAATCTTGGAAAATACTATATTCTAGTAAGCTTTTCTGATTTGAGAGAGTCTTTATAACTCCAGCTGAGTAATTTTGCCCTTGATTAGCCACAGCAGCTCTTTGCATGAACAACATATTGAAGATCACTCAAATATAGTTTTGAAAGCTCAAGTGAAACGCACATCCTAAAATCAGGGGCGATGCTTGCTTTTGGGTCCAGGCCAGAAAACAGGACTCGCCCTTTAATGAACATGTGGCAAGTCTTGAATTACACAGCACGCACGAATCCTTATTTTGATGAAAGGCATTTGCAAGGTTTGTAACACAACAGGGAACAGTCCTGATGAGAGGATGAGCATGGCACAGTCAGCCAGAAGAAAAGTGGATGGAGCAGATGTTTGGTTATGCAGTCCTGACACATTCAAGCAGTGATGACTGCAAGATCAGGACCAACAGATAAAAGCAATGACAACTTTCTCTGAGCTGCATTCCATATTCAGTGAAATCACAGCAAAACCAGAGTGATCCACATCACATAAGTGTCTTGAATATAGCATTTCAGACTTCAGTAATTTTACTCAGCGTTAGTCAAAAATAGGAAACTAATAGGGATTTTGTTTACTGTGAGAGTCATGTATCGCAGTAGAACTAAAGCTAATAACCAACAGAACAACAACATTTGCCTTGAGAGGACAAATTCACCTCTTCTGAAGCCTAATTAGATTTATGACTAGAACAGAACAATTCTATTTACACAGTATTGTTTAGCAGCAACTTGCTGGAACATGTTGCTCCCAGTTTTACTTTCAGGTAAAAGGAGTCTGATCCTAAAGCCACTGAGGCACAAAAAGACTTCTTAGAATCTCTAATTCATCCCAATTCCTCCCTTTACACAGAGTGTAACCAGAGATTTACAGCTACAATAGGAAAACAGAACAGATATACACAAACACTGCACTTGATCCCTAAGATGTTTAGTTTATTAAATATCTCTCCTCCACAACCATCAGCCATGCCAGCTGATAGGAACGACATGGACCTGATGGAGCGGGTCCAGAGGAGGGCCACGAAGATGATCAGGGGGCTGGAACACCTCTGCTACAAGCACAGGCTGAGGGAGCTGGGATTGTTCAGCCTGGAGAAGAGAAGGCCCAGGGGAGACCTAACAGCCACCTGAAGGGAGCTAATAAAAAGCCTGGAGAGGGCCTGTTTACAAAGGCCTGGAGTGAAAGGACATGGGACAATGGGTTTAAATTAGAAAGGAGGGGATTTAGATCAGAAATAAGGAGGAAGTTCTTTACCACGACAGTGAGGGAGCCCTGGAACAGGGTGCCCAGAGAGGTGGTTGAGGCCCCATCCCTCGAGACATTCAAGGTGGGGCTTGAGAGAGCTCTGAGCAACATGCTCTAGTTGAGGATGTCCCTCCTCTCAGCAGGGGGTTGGACTAGATGACCTCTGGAAGTCCCTTCCAACCCAGACATTTCTATGTTTCTGATAGGGTGGGCAATGGTGATTCCTTTATTTGTACCTATACAAATGGAGAAGTATAAAACAACAAAATAGTTATTTTATTACTAAATGATGATTAATTTAATAAGGTAGTGTACCTTGATCTATTTTACTATTAATTTAAAGGAAAGTGAGGCTTTTCTGGAGGACAGGTCAGAGCAGGAGCCTGGTTTAGGTGTTCTACAGAACATGTGCTGAATTAGTCTTCACTTCTTATTGCATATGTAGGTAACAAAGTTCAGCCTACTAAATTTACCAGATAATGTGGGTACTTAAAGCTGATGTATGAACAAGTTCAAATGTTAATAATGATAAAACCTAATTTCCTCAATAAACTATATTGGTATATCATATGGCAGTATGTGGTCTTTGCCAGTAGGAAATCGAGAGTAAATTGTGAGGTAAATCTCAGAAGGAATAGGTGGTGATCATTTGAGGAAAAGAGGCTGTGTATATTTGTCTAAGAATGCAGGAGATGGACACCTAGTTTTCCTCTGAATTCAGGATTTAGAATTATAGAATCCTAGAATGATAGGGGTTGGAAGGGACCTCTGGAGATCATCGAGTCCAACCCCTCTGCCAGCGCAGGATCACCCGGGACAGGCCACACAGGAACAGATCTGGGAGGGTCTTGAAAGTCTCCAGAGAAGGAGACTCCGCAACCTCTCTGGGCAGCCTCAGCCAGGCTCTGTCACTCTCACAGTGAAGATGTTTTTCATCATGTTGAGGTGGAACTTCCAGTGTTCCAGTTTGTGACCATTGCCCCTCATCCTATCACAGGGCACCATCGACAAGAGCCTGGCCCCTTCTGCTTGACCCCCACCCTGCAGATATTTGTGAACATCAAGAAGATCCCCTCTCGGTCTTCTCTTTTCCAGGCTAAACAGCCCCAGGGCTCTCAGCCTTTCCCCATCAGAGAGATGTTCCTGTCCCTTCATGATCATTGTAGCTCTCTGTTGGACGCTCTCCGTTGGACGCTCTCCGGTATTTCCCTGTCCCTCTTGAACTGGGGAGACCAGAACTGGACACAGTACTCCAGATATGGTCTCGCCAGGGTAGAGGGGGAGGAGAACCTCCCTCGAACTGTTGGACACAGTCTTCTTTCTGCACCCCAGGATACCACTGGCCTTCCTGGCCACAAGGGCATGTTGCTGTCCCATGGAGAACTTACTGTCCACCAGGATGCCAAGGTCCCTCTCCATGGGGCTGCTTTCCAGCAGGTCTA
>JAAGNO010010965.1:73364-83848 GCA_033439905.1 Ceryle rudis | reverse complement strand
AAAAATTAAAAAAAAAAGAAAGAAATTAAGACCCTCATTAGAATTAGAATCAGGTTGCATTTACTACATTTATATTTTCATTACTATATATTAAAAAGGAGTAGGGGGGAAGAAGTGAAGGGATATAATTTTTTTCCCATTTTTTTATGCTTTGAAGTGTCTATATCTATAATTGTATCTATTTCTTAAATTAATTCTATCTAAAGTATGTGAGTTACTTTTTCAAGTTATAATTTGCTTTTTTTATCCCTCCTTTTTTCTCAACCTCAAATGTAGAAAGAAATAGAGTCCCTATCAGAGATACTGTGGTTCTGACCACTTTTAAACCAGTGAACTATTAATTCTTATAGTTTTTATTTAAGGCTTCCGGCGAACCATCAGGTTGAAAGATAGTTTCCTGTTGGAGACTGAAAAATAGAGCCAAATTCCGTAATACTGACAGAACTCCTCAGGTATGTGAGATTTTTTTCACTGAAGCTTCACTGAATTTTTTTTTTTTTTCCTCATGTTGAATAGACTGTTTCAAGATAAAGTAAAGAACTGCTGAACTCTGTTATTTATCTTCACTTAAAGACAGTAGCTTCAGGAATTGCATAAAAAAATGTCATGAACAGGACTGGGCAAAATCTCAGAAATTAGACTTGTATGTGGTCAATAGTCCATGTGATGAACCTCAGTAGCTCACATAAATAAGAATGTAAGAATGGTATGATTTAAGATTAATTATTCAAATTTTTGTTTGTTTTAGTATCTACAGCACTAAGTCCATTAAGATTCAGCTCATGAAGTTATTCACTTCAATGGCATGCTGTATGTATTAAAATTGCCAACTCTTTATTCAGGAAGAAAACCACCCCAATCCTTCAACCACAGAGAGTTGTACCTGAATTGCAAATAAGCACATCAGTATGTAGAGTTGTCATTATGACACCTCTTGCTGATGTTGTGTTTACTTGGAAAAATGCATCTTCAAGAATTAGAAAAGCAAAATTAGAATTTAATATCCTGAGAGTGATTTTTCTTTCCTGGAGGTCTTCCTTGTAGTAACTGTAATAAGTTTATGTGTACTTCCACCTAAGGCTGTTGTTGTACTAATTAATTTGGGACATTTTTTCATTTTATATGTAGTTCTCTCATTTTGGTTTTCTGAGCCTGTTTTGCTCTGGAACATATCCATAACACCAGGTATAAGCAACATTCAGATGAGCTCATAATGCTGAAAATAAGATATAACTTCCAATTAATTATCAGAATTCTCATCTGAAAGGCAGGGGTTGTCTTTTTACTTCTCAGTGTTATGATAAAACCGATTAAAAATTATATATCTATTATATTTATATAGATATATATATATACATGTGCACATACCTGTTTGTGTATGTATACATCTCATAGGAAAACAAATTCTGTGTATAACCCTTTGGCATTTCAATACCAAAACTTACTGCAGTAAAGTAACTTTAGTTATACTAATAAAACATTAACTCGATGAGATTATGAACCATCCTCTCATAATCAACAGGATCATTACAGAGTTTCTGAATATTTTCTTTCCAAATCTTTGTTTTTAGATAATGTCCTATTTTAATGTTTGTTTCAGTTTTGTAGCAGTCCAGGCTGCTGCTATATGCAGCTTTCATATACCAAATACTTAAAATACCTTGATTAAGCAAGCATAATACAAGCTTAATAAGGTTATTTCAGGTAACCATTTAATTCAGATTTGTGTTAGAAAAAAAGCATTAAGAGTGGCAAGAAAATCAATAACAGTTCTTCAAGTTCTGAAATATTTGCCTAACGTATAATGTAATCTCTTTAAATGTATTTTGCTGGATATAATACAGCATTGGCCTGTGAGATATGAGCAACCACTTACACAGGTGCATAGCATCCACAGAATCCAGCAAATAAGTGATTCATCCTTTTGAGCAGTGAGAGGGAATTTTATTTATTTTGTAGATCAACATGCTTTTCTTTCCCAAGAGATGATAAATGATGAGGTGAGATATGATTTCATAGTTGAAAGTCCCAGCAGACTCAAAGGAACAACAATGCAGTATTTCAAGGGAAAAAATATTCTAATTCAACCTAGTACTGTTCATTTCTTGATCCTTTTGCATTCAGATGCATAACTCTATAGTTCAAAGTTATAAATAAATAAATAAATAACATTACTAATATAACTTTGAAATAACATTTTTCATTTACGAAAATATCTTCACTTTATATTTACAATCATTGTAATGCAACTGTTACGTAAATGTTATTTTTAAGTTCAAATTTTGCATTAAATTATACTTCTGCTCTGACTGTAAAGGGCATTGATTTCTGCTACTATAACAGTGGGCAGGATGCATATGGTTCTGCTCATCAACACAGAAAGTTGATGCCTGGATACAGCCTTAATTTTGCAGCATTGTCTTTAAAGGGCTTGAAAGTGGCAGATTGTTAAACACTTTTTTTTTTTCTCCTCAGATTCTAGTCAGAAATTCCTAGACAGAGAAAAATTTTAAATGGGATGGAGAATACCAAAGAATTGTATAAATGATTTTTCAGAGTAAACTGCCTTTGAATGTTGTGGAACTTCCCTTGTCCCCTTGACTTTCTGTTTCTTGACATTTTCCTTGAAATTAACATACTACAGGTTGGCAGCTAAAGCACACTTCTAAGTTTAAAAATTGAACCAAAGAAAAAAAACCCAAACCACAGATTTATTTAAGTACCATTGTAACTTTCTAAGGAAGGGCAGGAAGGTTTCTATATGGTTAGTTCAATCACATTGTCTTTTATTTTAAAACAAATATATTTTTACAGTGGAAGCATCATTTCAATTATATTCCAAATATGCAACCTGAATCTACAGCTGAATAGAACTTCTAATCTTACAGATCACTGCAATAAACCTGTATGTCACTTTGACGTGTTCTAAAACTTAGTGTGCTTAGTATGAGGTATATGACTGACCAGGGTTAATTAAGGTTTTTTGCATGTTAACTTTTGGTCATCTTAGATTTCCATTTTAAAGACTAAAGAGACACAAAAAAATACATGTACACAGGTGTAGGCTCATGAAGGTAATACTTATTATTAGTATCTTAAACTCTGTTCTTTGCTAGACTATAAATTAGTTTTTTGTATGTTACAATAGTTAAAAGGGATATTGTAACCTTGGGATGGGAAGAATTTGTTTGTGAAATACGGATGTATGTTTATCATCTAGGCCCCTCTTTATAGGAAAGACATTGAAATGCTGGAATGTGTCCAGAGGAGACCTACCAAGTTCATGAAGGGCTTAGACAACAAGTCATAGGAGAGGCTGAGGGAGCTGGGTATGTTTATTTTGGAGAAGAGGAGGCTGAGGGGGGACCTCATTGCCCTCTACAACTACCTGAAAGGAGGTTGTAGAGAGATGCGTGCTGGCCTCTTCTCCTTGGTAACTACTGACAGAACCAGAGGAAATGGTCTGAAATTGCGTCAGGGGAGGTTAAGATTAGATATTAGGAAGAATTTCTTTACAGAAAGAGTGTTGAGGCACTGGAACAGCCTTCCCAGGGAGGTGGTTGAGTCACCATCTCTGGAGGTATTTAAGAAAGTGGTAGACCTGCTGCCTCAGAACAAGCTCTAGTGGCAGGCATGTAGGGGGTTATTTTGTGTTTTTGAAGTCATGTTTGGTGAGGGTATTTAGGTGTTGAGGTGGTCAGGTATTTAGGTGTTGGTTAGAGTATTTTTATCTTTTTTTTTTTTTTTTTTTTTTTTTGTGGGTTTTTTTTTATGGGTATGGTTGGACTCAGTGATTTAGGATGTCCTTTCCAACAGTGAATATTCTGTGATTCAGTGATTCTTCTCTGAAACAAATTTCTTTTCATGTATTGTTATCAAATATACACATCTTTTGTCTAGCTGGTCCAAGACTTGTCTTTGCTTTCTATTGAATAAGTATTTACCTATCAACTAGCAACATCTATTGACAATGTCACTATCTTTCTTGATATAAACCTATGAAATTCAGCTTTTTCAACTTAAATCAAGAAGAATACTAGGAGACTGCAGAGGCAGTTGTATGTGTCATTTGTTCTTTCTTTCATACAATCATTCATTTTAAATACTTCTTGAGAATGGGGACTTCTGAAATCAAACAGTAAGGCTGTTGTCACATTTCCTATGACAGAATTTGGAGTTTCATCCTCATTCTGACAAAATTCTTGATTGGTTGTCATAAAGCAATGTTAAACAGAAATAAAAGAACAAACCATTTTTGGATCATCTAAGTGCAATTCAATAGTTGATTTATTTTACCTTGAAATGCCAACATAGTCTGGAGCTTTTACAGTAACATAATTATTTTCATTTTTTCTTATAGTTCTTCTTTAAAGAAGACTTTCAAACTGTGAATCTTTGTTTCTGGTGCTTAGTCACTTCATTTAAGATGACAGCACTGCTCTGAACAACTGGTTGTATTATCTTTCTCCATTTCTCCCCTTCCATCAGTTGAATTCTACTCCTAGGGACAACTACTGAAATGAGGATTTTCACTGGGAAGGGCATACAGCTTCTTTGTCTCACATGTTCGTTTCTGCTCTCTCACAGAGCCCCTGGAGTAGAAGTTTCCTTCCTAGATATATAATGTTTTGCAAGAACTCAGAACAAGCATTCCAGGAAATTTGTTTTTAACCAACACAACAACAAAGAAAGTGAAAAGTATGTCATGAAACCTGGGACTTATTTTAACTTCCTTTCCTAAAAACTTTGTCTTGCTAGAGAAACATTTTGGCTTCCTCACAACAACAGGAATGCAATAATTGACCCAAACCCTGACAGTTGTTGAGATACAGTTAATGCCAAAAAAAGCTCATATTGTCTTTCTCTGCCGAAAATCCTATAGGACAGGTTTTTCTAGTGGAAGAGGAATACAAAGAGTTAACTAAGGCAGGGTTAATGAAGCAATTGTACCACATGGAAATGTTCAATGCAATTTTGGTTGGTTAAAGTCACAAGTTAAATATGCCAGTGAAGCAACAAGTTATAATTATCAGTGTCAGATTGAGAAGCTGAAGTAGCTCTGCTGGTTTAATGATTTTTTCTGGAATTGTGCTTGACAGTTGAGGTGAGTAAACCTTGTTACATAAATCATTATGAGCATTTTGAACTCTCTCAGGCTGGTTGGAGAACTGTAGATGAAAAGGACTTATTCAGTCAAACATGATTCTGTCCTTCAAACTTTGAAAATTTCTACCAAAATCACTTTTGAAAATGAGGAATAAAAGGTGTGTTTTATATAAATCTCATAATTTTGTTATTAAGTGAGAGGAGAGGCTTCTTCTGCCACATTTTTTTTGCTTTTAACGTCACCTAAAACAATGTGCAGTTCCTTCGGCTAAAATGTTTAGACAGAGATCTGATGTGCATGTCTATCTTCTTAGTTAAGAATCTGACAAATACAAGAGTCCACAGCTAAGAAGCCAGTCCTGTGTTCCTACTTTTCTAGGATTTTTGTGTGCATTTTGTTTTGAAAAGCTACCGACTTCCAATTTGCTCTCTGTGTTTATTTCTTGATGTGTTTCTGCTTTTCCATTGTGCCAAGCTCTGTTCTTTTTTTCTTTTTTTTTTCTTTTTTTTTTTTTTTTAGTAAGCTTTTAAACTGCTTTACTCTCTAAAATTTTTAGTGTTTCCTTGCTTGACAATAGATTCCACTAATTTAATACCCTGGGTTACAGTAGTTTCACATCTTTTATAGGATAGGTGGGAAGAATCCTTACAGTCTAATCATCAACAGGCAGAAGACATATATTTTCAGTACATGGTCTAAAATTCAGAGATTCTAATTAGCTGAATGCATGAGCAATTGAAGCCAAGCCATCTGCAGAGTAATGACTCTGTTTCAACCCACAAATATGTATCAATGCAAAAGTGCTCAGAATGCCAGTAGTTCTAGGCACACACTGTAGAAGAATGTGATTGCCCCAACCTGAGAGATTTGGTAAAAGTATCGGTGGTTTGTCATACTGGCTTTGTGTATGCTGGGCAAAAGGGTAGTAAACCTTAATCATCTTGTTCATCATCACGTTGTATTCCTTGAGGTACTATTAAACTTTGTTTTATATCAGAAGGTTACAAATTGACCTGAATTTGACATAAATTCAATGTTACATTGAAACAACACTTTCTGTAAAATAAGCCATTTTGCTCAACACAGAAATGCTGGGTTAGGCTTTGAAAATACGGGATTTTTATAAGCATTGAATACCTGATATCTAGACTTGTATCTGAATAATCTTTTTTTTTTTTTTGCCAAGTATCATCATTGAAAGCTTCTTAAACCTGTGTTAGTATGCAATACAGCTTTGTACTGTATTTGTCATACGTTTAATATTTTATGAATGTTCAAATTCATAATAACTTTATTCATAAGGGTATATTTTGTTTGTTATATTTATGGGAAAATTATTAAAGGGTAAACTAGGACTATATGGTGAAGTTAATAGTATCTCAACATAAAACATTAAGATGCCTCCATAACTCCAAGAAGCCTTCAACAATAGCTCTTGTCTTTCTGGGTCCAGAAAGCATTTTTTTAACATGGAAATTGTTACATGAAAACCTATTTCACAAGAAAACTCTCTAAAACCTACTGCAGAGTTATGTGATCTTTCCTGCTGTGTGCCCATGCCGCCTTTACAGGTTTTATCAGGGAGTAGTAGATGGAAGGTAGAGAGGGAATGTAGAGAGAGGGAAAGAGATTCTAAGCAGGTATATAGATAGCCAGGAGAATTAAAAAAAGTGTACCATGGAATAAAGTGAAGAAACAAGAGCTCATTTTGGGGGTGAAAGAAATACAGGGACTGAAAGACAAAGAATAGGTGGATCAGGGTTGGAATGGAGACAAGGAAGCAGGGTCTTGTACTGGAGTGTTGAGTTGGGAATACTGAGTTGCAATAATCATGAGAAATGTCAGGAGAACAAAGGATCATTTGAACAGGAAGCAGGAAAGACAGGGTAGGCAATCTAGATAGGACCCTTTGCACTCATTTGGATGAAATTTTACTTAAAAGAAGCAATGCAAAATGTGTGGACTTGTATGTACTTATAAATTTATGGAATACTGTTATTTATGAGGTTCTACAATCTATTTATGGTGCTTTTTAGTTCCTTTCCCTTAATTTTCATGAAAAACATAATGTCCAGTGGAGTTTACCAATAGCTTGGAACGGCAAGTTGAGCATTGTTTTGGCTGCAGATATAAACAGAGATCTTCCTCCATGACATATTTTCTGGGAAGATTCTATTAACATGCCTATCATTTTGTCAGGAGGGACAGCAAGTACTGTTTTGCTGCCATTAGTTACAAGTTGAGCAAGAGACTGAAGATAGGGACAGAGCTCTAATGTAAGACAGAGGTGGATAATACTTTTTTTTCTATACTGGGGAAAAGAGACTTCCACCATAGCATGAGGCAAAATCAGGACACAGTAAACCTAGAGATGTTGTTAACACTGATGTAGGACATTGTTATCGTTTTATGTGAAGTAGAATTATGACTGGAGAAATGATGGAGACACTACTTGAAATCATAGTTGTATAATATTTCATATTAAAATAACAGTCTCTCTGGAATTAATCTTTATAATTATGTAAGGACTATGAATTTTTACATCCTCTAAGGCTTATGTAGTTTAAAACTTAGAAGTTAAGCTTGACAGCAAAAATATCCATGCAGTCTCTACTGAGTCCCTTGGAAAAAAATGTTCCTGTCACCACTAAAGTACAGTTATGTCCCTGCTTCCTGCTTTTCCCAGATGCCTCTAATTCTCTGTTACTGTTAAAAACTCCTTGCCTGCAATATCTCTTGGTCTGTTTATCCCAATGAAGAAGGTTTGTTTCTGAGGAAGGACCATTCTTATCCTTCCTCAGCCTTCAGTGTCTTTGCTCACCAGTAGTGAAATAGATAGGCAAAAGCAAATCAGTATTTTGTCTTTGCTGCTGAGAGTCATAGTCCTTCTAAAGGTAAATGGTGGACAAACAAAAAAGATAAAGCCTCTGTCATCGCTCAGTTCATTTCCATATTTTAAAGAGTCTGTCCTTGAGCAAAGTAAACTTTCACTAAACTCTTTTGGAGGTAGAGAGGGAAAGGAGAGAAAGTGAATGTCAGGGAAGTAGGATATATCTTCACTGACTTTTATGAAAAGAGACATTCATGTAAGCAATCACCAGGAAAATACTTAAAAATACTGGACCTAGAACTTAAAGTAGTCTGAGGATCTTACAGTGAAAAGTAGGAGAAAACAGATAGTGTTTTGACTTACAACAAGCTATGAGTCTCCAGTGGGATATAATTGTGAAGTCAGTGAGTAGTGACTGCTCCATCAGCTCACAGACTTATTAATTATATCTAACAAGTGTGTGGCTTTGGGGGCAGATAGGATGGGGCTAAAGTGACAAAGTGACATGGAAGGAAAAGGAAGTCTGGGCTTCTTAGACTCCCCTTTCTCACTGATTTATGTGGTGTTTCTATCTCTTCTCTCTCGCTCTTTTTTTTTTTTTTTTTTTTTTAATAGGTTTCTTTGTATGCTTCAACAACTGTTTCATCAAAAGTTAATCAATTTATTAGAAACATAGAAATATAGAAATGTCTGGGTTGGAAGGGACGTCTAGATGTCATCTAGCCCCCCAACCCCCCCTGCTGAGAGCAGGGACATGCGCAACTAGAGCATGTTGCTCAGAGCTCTGTGAAGCTCCACTTTCAATGTCTCCAGGGATGGGGCCTCGACCACCTCCCTGGGCAACATGTTCCAGTGCTCCACCACTCTCGTGGTAAAGAACTTCCTCCTTATTTCTAATCTAAATCCACTCCTTTCTACTTTAAAACCATTGCCCCTCATCCTTTCACTACAGGCCTTTGCAAACAGGCCTTCTCCAGTCTTTTTATAAGCTCCCTTCAGGTACTGGAAGGTGGATATTAGGTCTTTGTGGAGCCTTCTCTTCTCCAGGCTGAACAATCCCAGCTCACTCAGCCTGTCCTCGTTATTCACAATATGCTGTGTCTTAAAATCCCAGCATTTCTGATATTCATGATATAATGCTGCTGTTGCAAATAAACAAGTAATCCTTCTTCAGGAGTCAACTAAATGTGCTTTCACTTTAAAGTACATTTTAACATTGGGATATGAGTGAATGCCATATCTTTCAATGTAATATTTTGTAAAATGCCATACAAAATTAATCTCCACTGACACTGAAATGCTATTATCAACATCTCCAGAAAACAAAAGAGGCACAAGAGTTAATTTCAGATCTACGAAATACTGATATCTATCCTCTAACCTTTAGACACAGCAGAAGGTACATTTGTATTTTGCTTTGTTAATATCCATTGACTCTATGTAAAGTCAGTGGTTATAAGAGCAGAATTTGATCAGAGCATATTTGTAGATAAATATTCAGATTCTGTTTGTACTGGTATAGGGGTGTATAAAGGATAAACTGTGATTTGTGCATACATCCAGAGAATCCACTCATATTCATGCTGACTGAAAAAAAGCATAGTGACTTCATTGGAATAGAGCTGTTAACGGTTAAATTAATTTTTAAATAATATTTTGAGACTACTACTTGTATAATGTTCAATTTTAATAGAGACAATAGGATTGCTTTAAAGTGTTCAGCCAGCCATTTGCCAATAGCCATTTTTCACTGACCAGTGAGTAATAGGTAGATTACTTTTTTCTTTTCTATTTCAAATGTTTACATATTTCCAAGGAGATTTAATTATTCATGTTTCAAAATCACTGGCTGAAGTATGGTATGTAAATGAGAAAGAATTAAGAAGCTATCAGTCTTCGCTGACAATTATATTGTTTGACAGAGTAAAATTCTGTAAAAAATGATATGAAGGTGCAAGGACTTTTTGTGTTGTTTATAACTTTTTAACTTGACCTATTTTTCAGGCAGCATCTAATTTTAATAGAAAACAATGAATACAAAAACCTCTTAATATACGCTGACTTCATTTTTACCTCATTTTTCACAAAGGAAGAAGAATCAAACTTCCCTTCTTATAGCTGCAATATTGCAATCTCTGAACACTCTCATTTGTTAATGCTTAAAAAAGAAATTGTAATTGCAGAAAGTAACATTCTTTCTCCCCCTTCACAATAGAAGAATGAATTAGAAAACGTATATTCAAGCAAATCTAGTTCTTACTACTCTTTTAATCAGTATGAGGTGATATTCACCACTCTAGTAGATCTCAGTATCTTTATAATGTAAAGTGGCATTAACTAATATGTGACCATTTATGGTATGTGATATGATATGAAAAGTATTTTCAAATGAAGTAAACTTATTAGTATACCAGTGTAAGAATACTTTGTAGATTCAAACTTTTAAGGATTGGGTAGTTCAGTGTTTTAATAAAATGCATAGTCTTGTTTGTTTTGTTTTGTTTTGGGTTGTTTGTTTGTTTTGTTGATTTGGGTTTTTTTTATTAT
>JAAGNO010010965.1:41657-73264 GCA_033439905.1 Ceryle rudis | reverse complement strand
TCCAGTGATATTAGCAAAGGAATACAAGTTGAAATGTACGTAGAATTTTTTAAACTTTAAAAAATATACTTCATATAAGGCATGTAGCAACTCAATCTGAGTGATAGATTTCAGTTCAGTATTCTTTTTCTCAGAGTAAATCTTAAAATAATTTTTCAAATATATTTTAAATCTTAATGTATTGAAGAATAGCCATGTTATTGCTTGGGCGCAGAAAGAGGTGAGATGTACGTGGAAATTTGAGGGATTTGAGCCTTTGTCTTCTATAAAGTTAGACATGGTTGCATGCAGGCAGTGGACACAATGTCACATACTGCCCTGAATATTCTGTATTTCCATGTTGCACTCAGCGAGCTTACACTTCCTACAACAGAGAAGAATATTCATAGGGAAAGATGAGTCATAATGATGCTGAGCAGCATCTGAAATACTGCTATTGCAGTAGCTCAATCAACAATTTTCTGTTTACAAAGTTACACAGTAGAAACTGAGCTGATGTACAAAAATTGTTAAAATTTCATATGCCACTCTTCTGTGGCAGAGACCATTATTCTTATTTTAAGTGTAGAACATTTATTCAGGATTTAACTAGTCAAGTAATGAGGCACCCGTCTCGGAGGATAATTTGTCTGAGCATCTTTGGGATGTAATGCACAAGACTGCCATAAACTATATTAAAACAGGCTGCTAAGCTCTGCTGATTTTATAAGTGAGGTGAGAGTATTACATGCAGCCAGAATAGAAACATGGTTTTAACACCTGTAGTTACAGCTCAAAAGGCACAATAATTATATGTAATAAATAGTGGAACCAGTCAGTCTACATTGTACTTGCGTTCTGGGATCAAGTTCTTACATATCCAGGAGTGTTTCAGAAGTGAGATTTCTGGAAATCCTTCTTTGAGAAGAAGATAAAGTTGTGAGAAGTAAACTCATAACCATACAAGTGACTTGAAATTAAGACTTGAAGCTAAGGAGTGTTTGCTAAAAATGGTGTGAAATCACAGAGGGAGCCAGGGCTGTGCAAATGAGGCTGGCTGTGTTTCATAGAGAGTTAGCTAGAATAGTTGGGAGGGAGTTGGAATACAGGCTGCACAGAAGGCAGAAGTAGTGCTGCTGACAGTTTAATGTAAAGTAAGAACAGTGGAATTAAATTATTTTTAGAGCCTGTAACAGGAAAATATGGGAGACTGGCTGGCTGGGGAGCAGCTCTGTTGAGAAAAACCTGGGGGACTGCAAGCTGAGCATGAGCCAGCAGTGTGCTCAGGCATGGTGGTGGTGGTGGTTTCCCTTGTTCTTGTGCTGCCACTGTCATGGCCATGCTGCTACAAACCCTGATGGAATTGTTCTGGCAAGTCGGAAATGCCAGTGACACACAAATCACCTCTTCTTTCTCCCTTCTCCTACTTACTGGTTGTATTTTTTGGTTTACTTTAGGGAACCCAACAAAATGCATTTGCAAAGCTTAATCAGCCAGTATGCAGCACCTGTCCATGGCCAAAGCATGTTCCAGCCAATGCTAATAGCATCATAAACATGAGCAACCTATAGAGAGTTTGAGCTGAAAACTACATTGTTATTTTGGTAAAGCTTATGCACAAGAGAGGATGCCCAGGGAAGGACACTCACTTGGGCATGTGCTAAGTCTGCACACTTGGAGTTAAAATTTCCAGATATGTACCTAATCTACTGGACTCTATTCATCACTGAGCCTTTTCCAATTACTTCTTCAGTGCTTATTTCCATTGAAACTGTGGCTTCTCAGTGCAATGGTGGTTGTATGACAGCTTGCAGACTATACAGGTACTATTTCAAGAAAAACACTGGAATACAAGTGCAATATTACTTTCAAAGAAAGATCAGTGACTGCAACTTCTCAATTGCACAAGTGAGGAAAAAATGTTAATATTTTTTTTTTTTTACCATTGTTCAGAGGCATTTCATAAACTTCATGCTTTAAGGTAACAGATGAAAGTGCCTTTTTCAAAAAGAAAGTGAATATACTTTTTTAAGGGCTCAGGGCAGTTAATTAAGTATAAAGTACTGCTGAATCACTTTGATTCAACACTGAAATTAATGTTTTTCATTTTCCCAAATACAATTTTTGATATTTACCATACCAAATCCTAGGGGAGCAGAACAATACAAGTTGACTTAAAATATTAATAATTGTGGAAATTGTTAGAAACTAGTATTTGCTGCTAGTATTCCTTGACTAGCCAAGGTAGATTTAAGAGAATGCCTGTTTCTGTTGGAAAATGGTGAATGCCTTATTAACCTTTCTCATGTCACTCTTAGTTTTCTAGAACTTTCTCATACTATTTGTCCATCTTTCCTACTCTATTTAGTAAGAAGGCAATTGTTCTTTGTTATTTTTCCATTTCAACACTGCAAATCTATGAGATGGGTGACCAAACCATTCAGTATTAGTAGTATGGGACCATAACCAGTACATTAGCCTAATGACATCTTTTCCATTTCCTTGTCTCTATGTTCTTAGTGTCTTACATCACTTCATGCTTATATACATGGACTTCCATTTACCATTTTATTGCTTTGTAAGTTAATATTGCAAAACCCTTCTACATTATTTCCAGTTCATTTGGTCTTACAAGCATCAGCTCAGAAACTTAAGCCATCATGACCTTCTAGAGCTGAAGGGAGAAATGTATCTCTGTGGTTTGAGGGAGTTATTTCAGCTTTTATGTGGAAAGTTGAAGAGTCACAGTGGACATCCAATCTTAAACACATAAGTGGAATTGCATATTTTTTCTTTAGTCAGGGTGACTTTTACTGCATTGTATAAATTGTTGTTCACTGTAGGAGTAAGTTTAGTGATTGTTTTATGCTGAGTATCTGACTGTTTATGATCAAAGTTTCCCTTAACTATTGATCCTATTATAAATTTAGGTAAACTGCATCTGGGCACATGTGTACACAAATGATTTTTTTTTTTCTTGCTTTCAGAAGGCTAGGATATAATTCATGGAGGTTGGCATTATGCAGTTTTTCAGCCAGTCTTTGTCAGGATTAGGCTTTTTTCAGCTGAAACTTCTGATCTTTTGCTCTCATGATCAGACTATTATTTTCAGTCACTGTCTTCATCATTGCCAGCTCTTTCTTAGAGTAGGAGAGAGGCATAAGATTCTTTACTTTGAGCAAAGCAATAATCCAGGAAGGGTGGGATTTAAACCTATGCTCTTAGAATACACAGAAAGGCAGAGTTATTATTGATGCAGGCATTTATGCCTACAGTTGTAATTAAAAGCAGTCTTCAAACAGGATAACAAATTTTAATTAGAGCAAATGATTTCTTGCTCTGAAAAATAAAACCAGAAAAAATGTCTGTGCCTCCTCTTTCTCTCTCCGCAAATGAAAGTTCCAAAATGAAAAGTTCAAACCAGAACACAAGTGAGACTTTGTGAAGAAGGAGGAGGGAATAGTAGGATTTCTAGCTTCTTTACAAAGGAGAGAAATACAGCTAGTGTTGAACAATGTCTAGTTACTAAAAAAATAGCAGGAACATACTAAATCATGGCTCTGTTGTGTTTTTATTTTTTTTAAGTATGTTCTCCAGTCATGAATCAGGCTAATCATCCCTAGAGGTGTTTAAAAATAGTGTCTTTCAGATTGGCCGACTTCTCAGTACTGCTCTTTTTCAGACTGATCAAAAATCTATAGCAGATTTCTTTCTGGGACTTAGCAGCACCAAGCTGCTGATGCAGCACACAGCTAGTCCACACTGCAGAAAAGGAATAATTCCTCTTCCCTCTGCTCTCTTGGGTACAGTCAGTTTTGCATTCATAGCTTAGAATGCATCTGTAAGATTAGATTCCTCACTAGTGTTGAATACTGTCTTTCTAGTTCTGTGTGATAACTTCAAGCTTCTGAAGTTATTCTCAGTTTACAAAGATGGAAATCTCATAAACTCCGAGCAAATATATGAAAAGTAGGTAGCAGTTACAGTATCACTGGCATCACCCTTCTTAATAAATAAATAAATAAATTCTTGCCAAGTACACTGAGAAAGACCCTGGCCCCTTCCTTCAGAAAGGAATCTGGCAGATAGACCCCACCTGCAAAACTACCTGTATATTCTGGTCATCTTACCAACGATCTCTTAACTAAGTATTCTGAACATATTTCTGAATAAGGTGCTGGATCTCACATGAGCTTTGTAAAATGAACCTAACTGCAAACATGAACCTTTGACTGTTCAAGGATTAGATCCAGTAAAACATTTAATGTCAGTAAAGCAGCACCATTCACTGTATAAACACCTTAGAATATATATTTAACACGTAAGAAGCACATGGAGGAAAATTTCTTACATATGATAAGAGAGAGACAGAAGATAATGATGATTTGAGAGAAATTAAAAGAACAAAAGCCTGACAAATCATTAGAAGAGGGAAAGAGAAGGTAAAATTCCTATTGATATAGGAATGTTTTTAAGCGATGCATTAGTAAAAGAGATGAGCAGTCAATCACAGTAAAAAGTAAAGATAAAGCTGTAAGCAAGGTACGTAACTTAAAGGTTTTGTGATGTTTAGCTAATAGACAGCTTTATAACATCTTGTGACAACAAAATGTGGTTTATTCTTTGTTTTAAAAGACAAAAGCTCTCTCAGAATGGGGTGGTTATTAATAAATGTGTCAGCCAGTACATGTAAGCTTCCCAATGCAAGTTGTAGCTTTAAAAACCCCACAACATAAACACCCTTCTAAAAACTCTATAATGGCTCCTGTTATTGGAAATTCTGAATATATTGTGACTGGCAACTTGTACCTACCCAAAGCTTTCTGTTTTAATGATATGATCCTGATAGCTGCTTATATGAGAAATAACACCATATTCATACCATGAACTTTGTCGTTGCTAGTTCCTACAGTCTACTGGTCTCTGAATGATTGTAGCTTCTCCAGTCTACCACAGCTGAAAAATCATTTCAGGTAGCCACAAAAAGCAACTTAACAGCTTTATTATATCTGGGTAATGGAGGAAAACTGGATATATGCAAGCTACATGTAAAGCTGCCACAGAAACTGTTGTTTCCAATTTTAATCTGCAGTAAGGGCAAAGAAAGCATGCTGCAAAGTAGCGTGAACAAAAAGAATCATAGTTTGGATCATAGTTTGGAATCAGAAAGTTCTCATAATAAAGGGCATGGCTGGCAACTGGGATATCTTCAAATAGGTAGTCCTTATAAAAAACCCATCACTACAGCTGTATGCAGCTAGCTGCTCTGTACTCTCACAAGGCCTTATAGTTCTCTTCTATTTTATTATATAATTTAAAACAACATTAAGTAGGGAATAAGCAAATAGTTCTTCAGTATCTGATCTCAGTGGGTCATATTGGAGGGGTTTAAAACCAGCACCTTTTCTGTCAGTTAATAAAATTCTATTTTGAATTTGTGTTACCAAGAACTATGTTTCTCTTCAGATTAAATAAACAGTGTTTTGATTTATTAAAAATAGCTGCGTTAAGGACGCTGAATAGAAAAACAAATCAAAATGGCCTCCCAGTGTTTAGTCTCTGACCATTGCTTCATGGTTTAGACAACATGAGACAGAAGACTTTGCACTGATCTTCCTCAATGACAACTGTGATTCTTCAGCTAGTTGACTTGAGGCATTCCTAAAGCATTTACCTTCAAAGAGACTTCAAGTTCTGTTCTAGGAACCAGAAAGGTGAACATTAAGTAGTACCACATCAATGATTAGTTGATTACATCCTTGTGTGAACCTGGTCCTTTGAGAGAACCCAGAATGTTAATAAAAAGAATCTAAGTGACAAAATAAATTCTAAAGAATTTCTGTACATGGTTCTGTACAACCATGAGAAGCTTGTCAGGCTATATGAAACACGTTAAAACATGTTATCTTGATGCGTAACAAAAATTAATCATAAAGTTTTGAGTAAAACAAATGACTGGCACCGAATCCTCTTCATTCTTCAGTAGTTACATGTATTTGAAACAGGACTGAAGAAAATCCTCTCTAGAGCAAGAATAACTGTATGAGCTCCCAGAGGTCTGTGTCTATATATATATGCCAAGAAACTTCAGTGAAATCACTACAGTCTGATGAAATAGAAAATTTTGCCAGTTTGGACCCTTCTGTACTGTTCTGGCAAATGAGATACTTGGTTCTCTACAGAACAGAATGGCTCTTTCTCTGTCTCTTACTGAAAAATTAATTCCTGGCCACATCAAAATGACACCAAAATTTACAGCAGTTTTAGGTTTGATATTTCATAGTACTGAGGTTGTATTACCTTATATCTTGCTCTTGCTGTACTGTGCTGTCACCCGAGTCACTAGCACTGAATCTGGAGGAATTTAATAGTCTACAGTTATGGACATGATACTGTGTGTATTCTAACACATCCTCTAACATTTCTAACTTTTCTTTTAGTCATTTGAAGTTTTATTACAGAATACACTGACATCAAGTCTCTGTCCCATATCTGTCAGGACCATTTAAAATTAAGCATTCACAGAAATAGGTGGTTATCTCTTTCAATCTAGCATGTAGTTCTGAATATTAACATCTTTAGATTCATGTGTTATCTTTCTGAGATGCATACATGCACACACAAATTCTTTCTCATAGGATGACTGGAAAACTTTAAGAAAAAAAAAATTAAATAAGTAGTATTTTCAGAAGGGAGAAAACAGGCTGAAATGAGATGTATTTAATAAGTGTGAAGACAAAAATCTAATCAGAACACTCACAAAAAGAAAAAGAGAGGAAAAGATATAATCTTATCCCTTGATGAAACTCATGTTACTGAATAAATACAGAAGAAAAAAAATTTCATAAACCAGAATAAATCACACTGGAAAATTTGGCTGGCACAAAATGGAAGAAATGTCTCTGCCTATGCTGGAAGCCTTTACTTACCCCTTCTCACACCTGAATCTTAAGAGAATTTCAGTTTCATTAGAGATAAACATATAGAAACATCCAAGGAAGATGTTCATGTTTAATATGGGTGTATTTTTTAAACCTAAACACTGTAAATAGTGTCTATTGGTAAATCTTACTCACTTGGTATCTTTGTCTTGCATGCAAGTTTATCTAATGGTGGGGAAATCCTTAAAAGTGAGGTTTTGACATTCTCTAGTAATCACCCTTCACCATCATGGTGCATATCTACAGAGGCTGTGTTTTGCTAGTTTGAGAGATGGTATGGAAGGGGTCAAACTTCCAGTGATCAAAGATAACGAAAAGAGCTCACTGACATCAGGAAAGGCTGTAGAGACAATGCCTGATCCTCAAAATTTGAAAAGGATTATATGAAAACCAGAGTTTCGATGTTGTTGTCTCTTGAGTTAGAAATTTGACAGAAGTTTGCTGTAGACCTTATTGATTCTATTGTCATTGAGTTACGGGCAGTGGTATAAAGGTGTTATGTTAAATATTGATTAATAAAACTTTTAGTGAAAACTTTGATTGAAAATGTCCGTTTTATTCTTATATATATTAGCCTTTCTACAGCCAAGCTAGAGGTCAAATTCTTTAATGGGATTTCAGTGCCAATCAGCGATGAATGATCTGGTTTCAGACTAAACAAATTCAAGTTCACAGCTGTAGCTGATGCTAACCAGAGGAGGTTAGGCAGGTGTCACCACCAACCTGCAAAGGTAGCTGAGGTATTTCAGCAGCCAGACTGGTCCATGACACAAGCAATGCTGTGCTTGAGCTCAGGTCAGGTGGCCTGCTCATCCATCCACAAACTGTGTATCCATCCTTCAATCACAGAATTGATTATGTGTTCCCTGCATATTGTTTCCATGTAATCTCAGTTCCTGAATCTCCACATAAGTGCTGTTTGTTTATGTGTAATAACAGAGATCATTTTCCAAATAGGAGCCGAAATCCTTAATTCTTTAAGGCATTTTTAGAGAGGTATTTTAAAATATATCCACTATGGTATTGTAAAGGCTATTTAACTTTATAAGAGAAAGTGGAAAATGAAATGTTATACTCTAACTTTTTTAGAAAAGTTGAAAGTTGAAAAGTACCAGAGCTGTCAAGATTTGTGAATCCTTTATGATATTGCTGCCTAAGAAAGATATCAAATAATTATCAATGAAATCTAAGAATACATTATGTACATTCAATCTAAGAGAACTCAAGATCTATAAAAAGTGTAACTTTGAATTTCTTTATAATTAGTAATTTATCAAATACCCATTTTGCAACATGCTAACTAGTTTTCTATACCCTTGAGTGCATTTGTATTTGCTTTTGAAATCCAGGCTATTATTACTAAATCATTGCTGCTATTCAAACCTCTCCGTGATATTAGTACTTTGAAAATTCTACTAGTTTGCTAAAAGTATTATCTTCTCCAGCTCTTATTGAAAACTTAGTCAACTGTAAGTAGTACTCAAAGGGAGGTTTTTTTAGGTTTTTTTTTTTTTATTGTTCAGTTGATTTCACAGTATCCCAGGATCATAGAATCATTATGGTTGGAAAAGACCTTTCATAATGTCCAAACATCAACCCAACATTATCATGACCACTCAGGCATGTCCTCAAGTGCCACATCTAAATAGTTTTTGAACACTTCCAGGAATAGTGGCTCCACCACCTCCCTGGGCAGCCTGTTCCAATGCCTCATCACTCTTTCAGTATAAAAGTTTTTCCTAATATCCAATCTAAACCGCTCCTGGTGCAACTTAAGCCCATTTCCCATAGAAAATTTGTCTATAATTCTTAGGCAGCAATCTTTAGTTTTCTCACAAAATATTATTTTGTTCTCCAAACTCAGCTGTAGTTTAGGTTTTTTAGTCATCTACTAATTCTTTCTTTCTACATGTTCAGCTACATTTACAGGTACATGAAATCACAAAATGATATTTAAAAATCCCTGTTTTTTTTTGTTCAGTCATCTTTTTCTGGACTAGGCTTTTTTTTTTTTTTTTTTTTTTTCCCCCCCACTTCTATTATCATTAAAATTATGTTTAAAAACTATCACGTATTATAGCCCCCTATGTGAATACCTTTATGAGCCTTACAGCTCTTGTACAGAACACTGTTATTTAATATTAGTGCCTAGTCTGCCACTGATAAGTAGCAATTTCTTTGAGCAATCTTTGACCAGTACTCAGGGCAGAGGACAAACAACAGAGGGAAAAAATAAAGCCCTTCTTTTCCCTCAATATGTAGTTCAGTCTTGAAATGACTATATTAAATGAGTCATTGAACTTACTTTTATGTTACCTTGTTTATATGTTCCTACGTACATTACTAGCATATTTTTACACAATTTTCCTCTGATATTTTGTAATCAACATTAATCTAAAATTGAATTATATTACATTTTGTTTTGTATATAATCATCAGAAGTCAGTTTTATTTGCAGTGTCCTCTATGAAACCAATTTCTATTCAGATTTTGTCCTCCGTTCCCACCATATTAAAGATAATAGAATTATAAAGATGTAATTTCAAGTCTGTTTTGGGAATAGTCAGCTTCCATAGAAGTAGCCTAAGGAAACACTTGACCTGCAGAAACTTTATTACTAGTGATTTTATTCTTTTTCTTGATTAGGTATCAAGTTGACTTTCAGATCCTGACCTCTTTCCAAGAAGGAAAGAATTTTCTTACAAACTTTTGAATGATCATGCACCACCAGGCTCATAATTTACAGTCATAGAATCATAGAATGCCTTGGGTTGGAAGGGACCTCTAAAGGTCATCTAGTCCAACCCCCTGCCAATTTGACATCCTCAACTAAATCAGGTAGGGACATCCTCAGCTAAATCAGGTTGCTCAGAGCCTCATCAAGACTGACCTTGAATGTGTACAGGGATGGGGCCTCTACCACCTTCCTGGAAAACCTGTTCCAGTATTTCACCGATAATATAATTTTGCCGTCTGTTTTTGGACTATACCTATCTTGTCTCCTTTTTCCTGTTGTGTTTTGGTTTTGGTTTTTGTTTGTTTGTTTTGTTTGTTTTGGGGTTGTTTGTTTATTTATTTTGTTTGTTTGTTTTGTTTTTGGGTTTTATAGCAACCTTAATGAAATGGCAAGTGCAACTTGCACGAGGCTTCAGGCAGTATTAAAATAATAGTGTGTGCTATGGAACAAAACAGACAAAACTCTGTGTGGCCAGTGTTTTTAAACATTCTGCAAAGGAAGGTTCTTTCTTCTGGTGGTAAAACCACAAAATTAAGTAGATATGATAGGTCCTGGTGTATTGCTTCTCCATCTATTTGTACTGGTATCCTAGCAAGACAGAGATATCTCAGAATTTTCATGAGTCAATTTTGTAAATACGTAACAAAATGATACTTACTTTGTAATTATAGTGATAGGAGCAGATGTACTATCACAAGAATAATAATCTCCTGTAGATTTTGGAAAAATTTTGAACTTTACTATTTTGAAGTCTTAATCACATCTCATATTACATCCAAATCCATCCATTGTAATGGACCAAGCTGATCTTTCAGACAAATATTTAATGTAATGCCATAGTACTTAATTATACTTACAAGTCTAATCTGACCACAGACTTCTGTTAGAGATCTTGTATATATGGCATACAATTTTCATGAAGTTCTAAATGCTTTCAGGTTTTCATCATTTGGTGTGCAGCTGACCATGTTTTCAGGATGAGCACAGGTGAAGTTTGAGTTTTCCTGCTACTTTCTGGAGTAGTAACCTAAGCACAGTAACCTAAACCAAATTTCAATTTCATGATTCAGAGGCGGGGGGGTGGGGTGGGGGGTAGAAGTAAATCATGGTTAGTATCTGACTTGCAAGACTATACATTTTGTATTTCCATTCCTGAGGTGGAGTTACTGGACCCTGTCATATGGACTGCAGACACTGGCTACTTATGCAGGTAGAACTTCAGTTCTACCTTTGCAAGATAAGTTACAAATCCTTAGTTGTTGCCCTGTTATTCAGTAGTCTGGGGTTTTTTTATTATATCTAAATGGTATATTTATGTATAGAGTCAGTAGACAAATGTTTGAGTCCCAGTCATCCTATCAAACAATTAAATAATGCTGTTAGCATTGAAAAGTTGTCAAGAAAAGGGTCTGTAAGGTTCCCATCTAGACTCTGATCATTCAGTGAAAAGCACATGTTTTTACATTCACGCTTACAAACTGGAAGACCCAAGTGCAAGCTTTCAATGATAGTTTTGAATCTCAATGATCTCTTACCCTGGAGAGAGACAGGTGGTTCTGTTTCTTACTAAAACAATTTCTTGATTCTCATGGGAATTTCTTTGTTTCTAAAGAATTTGCTGCAGTTTATTTCTAGTGTGACTTAGAAGATTGCAGTTTTATTTTCCTTTTTATAACTACTGAGTGTGTTTTGTGTGTGCTGCTAATCTTCATCTGTGGATGTTTTTCAGACAAAAGGTGTGTGCGGAGGTTGTTTTAGTCTTCTGAATTGCCTCAATCCTAAAATATAGAAGGAGAGAAAGTAGAAAGTTTGATTTTTTCCTTGGTACAATTCACAGAATCACATAGTGTCTTTGGTTGGAAAAGACCTTCAAATCATCTAGTTCAACCTTTGATCCAACACTGCAAGCTCACCACTAAACCACGTCCCTGAGCACCAGGTCCACACACCATTTAAATGGACTATGACTCCACCACTGCCCTGGGCAGACCGTTCCAATGTTTGATAACCCTTTCAGTGAAGAAATATTTCTTAATATCCAGCCTAAACCTCTCCTGGTACAGCTTGCATCCTTTCACTCTGGTCCTGTCATATATCACCAGGGAGAAGAGGCTATCCTGAACAAAAAAAACATTTCACACAAAATTATTTTTGTTTCTGCAGTTGAGTAACAAGCATATCTCTGTTGGAAGTGAGGAACTTGAGGCAAAATGCACCCCCTGCTAAAGGAGCACGTAGAGACATGCAAAAGCAAAGACCTCTAATTTTTCTTGCTTCTAAGTGAGGCCTAGGAATTTCTTCATGCATGGTCTGGCAAATAGTTAACTAAACTGAAAGTCAGGTACAGGACTTGGTTCCTGTGTGACCTTGAGTAAGATACTTCTTTATCCTTTGTTACCATGTGGCTATAGAGGGTTATCCTCTGAAAAGTTCTGCAAAGTCAAAATTACTACTTTACTTGTCTCAGAAGAGTCATACTATAATGAGTGTATAATGCAAATAATATAGATAATTGACTCTTTGAAATAAAGAAGAAATGAGTTTAATTTGAAATAATATTTTTAATTCATTAATTTTTATTTATTTATTTTAAATTGAAGGCATTTGTTGTAACTAGATGTTTCTTGTTAAATAGAAAATTCTTAAATGTGCTTCATTGCCTGGTACAATGGGAAATACCAGGTCAAGAAAAAACTTGGCTGAAATTCCTTAATTTTTTTTTCCTAGCACATAGATAGAAAAATGTTAATAAAGAATAATATTAATAACACCAAAACCAAACCTAAGACTATCAAAACCAAGGTCAGTGAATGATTTGATGTTACCAGATTGAATTTACCACTTGTCTACGTTAACTTTGAGGAAAAAAAAAAAAAAAAAAGTTTAAAAGTCTTACAAGTAAAATTTTTCTTAAATGTTTTTACACTTTCCCATTAGCTGTTAGTATGATTTTCTCATTTATGTGCAGAAAATGAGTTCGGTTAGATCATTTTCTACACAGGTGTGTCCAGGCAATTCAATAAATTTCTGCTGTAATAAAAAAAGTCAGCCTGTTTGGATTTTCACAAGGAGTCCCCATGGATGGCAAGTGATTATGTTATATCAAGAAGTGTTCAACCTAGAGCAGGTACTGAATTACAGTGCTGTAGCTCTCCCTGTTTGTGGCATAGGCGTCTGTCCTGTGACATCAATTCTAGACCTACTGCAATGAAACATCCTTCATTATGCTGCATCTAATGTACCACAGTCCCAGCTTTAATATTTCCACCAGTGTAATGGCTGCAGAGAGTTTAATTCTTGATAGCTTTCCCTGAATGTGAACGAGACAAATGTCTGGTGAACAGCTGTATATCATTTAGTCATCTCCCTGTGGAAAGTAGTCATTTGAGCTAGATTTCAAATTAGAAAAGTCACAGAACTGGGCACTTACAGGGTTTCCCCTTTGCCCATAATGGAGAAGAATAATGAGTTTCAGTGCAAATTGTAAGGGCTAAAAATATTGCTTTGTGCAATGAAAATTGTGCTGTTATATATCACCTCCCCCTTCCTCTGACACTTTCAATCTGCTTGTCAGCATTCACTGGTAGATAATTTGATGAAAGTTTTGCACTGAGTAAGGCTCTTTGCTCAGTTGTATACAGCAAAATACTGCTTGTGTCAGGACCAATTAATAATGCTGAGTATGTTTTCATACATGCAAACAATTACTATAAATCTTTTCTCCATGAAACACCAGGATCCGTAAGAATAATGTTAGCAATAGGTACTAATGGCATACTTTGAGGCTGGTTTAAAGATGCTACAGTAGCCAGATGATAAATTTGATGACAGCTGACAAATAGCTGATATGTTAGTATGCCTGTAGAATCCTGGCAAAGTATTTTAAAGCTTCTTGTTCTTACCTTTAACTGTCCTTAAAGGCAAGATATATATGGGTGTTAGCTCATCGTAACATGTCTCTCTCCTTCTAGCCTTGAAGAAAAAGAGGGGGGCTAGCACGTAAGACATTTTATATTTAGAAGCTTTATCTATGTTATTATTATTTTTTTTTTTCCTCTGAGACTAAATGCCTAGAATTTTCATGACATTTACAATCCAAAGTGCATTTATTAAAAGATGTGGGAAAAATATCTGATAAAGAGAATACAAAATGCATAGCAATATTTCCTTATAATAATAGTGTCTCAATTGCAAAATAGTTGTGCATGAGGCTATTACTGTTGGAAACCCACAGGATATTCCTATCTTTTACTCACAGGAAATGATATTCCAAGAGCTGGGGAATGCAAATACACCTAGAGAGTCCACTCCAACTACAGGATCTGGGTAGCTGAAAATTAAAGTAACTGAAAAAGTTAATGTGTCAGACACTCAACTGTTTTTAAGGAAGTGTTTGTTGTTTTAGCTGTTTCCATTCTCTTCAAGCCTCTTTCATTTTAGTTACCAATATTTGCTCATGAGTTCTAGAAAGCAACTTTATTGCTGTGTTAAATAATTTAATACTATTAATTTTTTTTTCCTTCAAGAATTTACAAATCTACCTTTACCCCTGAAGAGAGTAGCCTACACATTATATTTGTCAAGGAAAAATCCCTCCTGCGTGCACATTATTTTTTAATTTTGTGATTCAGTAATACATCAGACCACCTTAGGAATGGTTAATTATTTATTGGTTAGATTATAGTGTTATAACTTTTATTCTCTCTTCAGCTGTAGTCTGTATGTAGAAAACAATAAAAAGACAGATACAATAAAGTTCATATGTTGCTTCATTTTGATTTTTAACTATTTAGTATGGGCACAGGTTGTAAATCATTATGACTTCAGAAGATTTCTTATGAACCCTGAACTGTAATCAACAGATTCATTAATAAGACCTAGACAATTCCACTTTATTGTTACTTCTTTTCATTAACATCTGATTTATGTGCATTACTTTACTGCTAGGCTTGCCTTTAAGTACTATTTATGGATTAGATGCATATTTTTCACATTGGCACTCAATTCTGTCTAAAAAACCTTCCAACTAACACGCATATTTCTACTTCTACTGATTTTTCATGTATATTCAATATTTAAATTGGGAAAATGACACTCATTATTTTTGATACGTTTTTAATGCACAACATGTATAAAAACTACAAAGGAAAAGAGTTTGGATTTTTTTTTTTATTAAAAATGAATTACATGTTTCAACAATTGATAGGGGGTTTTTTGCCTAGACGTTTTAAAAACGCACAAAGAAATTAGATTTCCATGAAGATGTATTAAAAAAAAAAAAGTGGCAAAACTAAAAAATACAGTCTTTTCTACTAGTATTACACATGCGATAAGTATAAATTCATGTTGTCTGACAGTGCACTCGACTTTTTATTTGTTTCATTTGAAAAAAATCTGATTTTAGTCTCTGTGGTTGTACTGGTAGATGGGATAGAGATGTGATTGAGTGCTCTCTTAGATATGCCATGATTCTTAGGGAACAGAAGAGTAGATGAATGCATCCCCATACAAGTGATGATATCTGAGGACTGTCAAATTAAATCTCAAAATGTATAAGGCATTAATTCAGCTGCTTTACTAAGTTTCTCAGAAAAGAGCATATCAATCATTTTCCAGTGAAAGCATCAATTGTTTCCATCTTGTTTCTCTTTTCAGTCCCTGCTTCTGATGTGTTGAATTCATAAAAGTAATTTCAGCATGTCTCCATTTCCCCATCTCTACAATGGGTGATTAATATATTAGATCTTGCCAGGAAAGAGCTTTGAGATCTGGTAGTAGAAACATACAATACAAGAATTATTATTGCATATCTCTTTATCAAAGGAAAATGGTTTGGAAGGAAAACACTATCTATAAAAATCTGTCCTGAGTTTTTTCACATTGATCAGTCTGTTACTATTCTTGCAAGTACAATTACAAAGGAAATATGTAGGAAGCCAGTACTTCTTGTACAAGTGACTGTGGTGCATACTGCTGTGGTTCCATTATTGAAGTCACAGTGCTGAGTTGAGAACAGAATAGCATCACAGAATCCATCACAGAATAGTCTGGGTTAGAAGAGACCTTTGAAGGTCTTCTAGTCCAAACCCCCTGCAGTGATCAGGGACACCTTTAACTAGATCAGGTGGGTCAGACCCCCATCCTAGCCAATGCTGAAAGTTTCCAGGGCTGTGGAATCTACCACCTCCCTGGGCAACCTGGGCCAGTGTTTCATCACCTTCATTGTAAAAAAACCCCTCTAACTTATCTCTACTCTGAATCTACCTTTTTTTAGTTTAAAAGGTACTTGCATCACAACAGTCCCTATTAAAAAGCCTGTCCCCATTTTTCTTAGACACACCCTCTGAATGTTGAAAGGCCTCAATAAGGACTCCCCATAGCTGCCTCTTCTGCAGGCTAAGAACAGAGATATTCTGTCTACAACTTGTAGGATTTCCAGAAGTCCTCAGAACATTTTATTTTTAATGGTTCTTGCTCCATGGGAACATAGCTCTGATACAGAACAAGAGGGCTATAGTAAATCAGTTTGTGTGCTTAATTCATTTAGATTTCTTCTATATAAATAGCTACTTTCTCTCATCTTTGGGAAAAAAAAAAAAATTACAACATAAAAAACAGGGAACCCCTTGGTCAAAGGATAGGAGAAAGGAGCTCTACACAGTATGTGACTGATATGTTCGAATTAGTAAGGGGACAAAAGAAGGGATATGTTGTCCACACAAACACATACACTGTTAATGGAGACCCATCCATGCTGCTGTGATGAGCAGGAACCATTAAGGGCAGGAAAGGCAGCTATGACTAGTGTCATCATTACGCTCTGGACAGCAGCTTGGCACAAATACAAAACTGGTTCAGATCAGGTCTTCTACATCCATGTAAAAAAGTTTCCCCTCCATCTTTATCATTTATTATAACTCAACTCTGGAATCACTGGGGTGGTAAGGGGTGTGTGTGATATGTTCATAGCCAGATTTCAGCACAGGCTGCCAGTCAAATCACTATATGATGTTGTCACAATGCATCTTTCCATCAGTTTCAGGTACTGTTTTCCGATCAATTTTCAGTCCATGTCCATGCTGAGGCTTATTGTGCTCAGGTCCTCTTCTTAATGTCCTTCTGAATAGGGTCCCAAAACTTGTCCCCTGTTTGCATTGTACTCCTAGCCAAGGCAAGGCCATGATAACATTTTGTCATCTTTTAGACATCTGTGAGGAGATTTCAAGTAAATATTTTACAATAAGTATACTTGAGACAAGTTTGAGACAAAGTGAAAAGCATTCAGAGGAAGAGGAATGAAGTTTTCAATGCATATGAGTACTACAGTGAGCAGCACTCACATTTCCAAGATGATAATGTTGAAAAACCATCCTTTTGCTTTGAAATATAGCCAAAATTTACATCCATTTTGTACTTTGTTCAGTTTTTTTTTTGGTTGGTTGGTTGGGGGTTTTTATTATTTTTATTTTATTTTCCATGTGACATATTAGTAACTATTCAGAGCATTTAATAAACCTTCAAAATTAATCAAATTCATTTCAAATTAAATTATAAATTAAATTAAGATTGTTAGGCTCCATAAGAGGCAATGTGTACTAGGGTGTTTTACATTGTGATACTCCCAGCCAGCTTTTCTTTGTGAACAATATGTATTCTGCATGCTAATCCCAGACCATTCAGGGCTGCATTGTTGTAAAAAAAAAAAGTATATTATGTATCCAATATGTTTTGCAGTACCAGAAATAGAAATCATGCCTCTATATTCAAAACAACTATGTCATGGTTTAACCCCAGACAGCAGCTAAGCACTACACAGCCACTCACTCCTCCCAGTGGGATGAGGGAGATAATCAGAAGGCTAAAAGTGAGGAAACTTATGGGCTGAGATAAAACATGTTTACCAATTGAAATAAAATATAATAATCATAAACAGTTGTAATGAAAAGGAAAATAACAAAAGAGAGATAAATATAACCCAAGAAAAACAAGTGATGTAAATTAAAATCAATTGCTCACCACCAACTGACTGATGCTCAGCCAGTCCCTGAGCAGAGTCATTTTGCAAGACTTGCTGATGACTTGTAAGGCTCTGAATTTGGAGAGAGTCTCACCAGAAAAGTACTGAGAAGTCCAGGGGCTGGGTAAAAGGGTTGTTGTGGATTGCCAGGCTGGTCTTCAGGATTTTTACAGTATGTTATGGTTGTGACACAGTTGCATAGGGACTGGACCTATACTGAAAAGAGCTGTGATTTTCAAGTTTCTGTAAACCATGGAAAGATGATGATGCAATAATTCTATCATGTAGCTGAGGGAATGCATTTATATAGCTAGAGATGCTGAGTGTTTAATTAGAAGACAAAAATTATTAAGAGAATAGATTTACATTGGAATTAGAGACAGCATAATGAAGTAAAATAAATTATAAGCCTGACTCTGCAGAAACTTGTTCTGTTGTTGTTTAGGGATTTTTTTGCTTGGTTGCATTTGAATTGAAACCAAAACAAAGCAAACAAACAAGCAAAGAAAACTTTGAAACAGGATACACTGTAGCAGAGGGCACATTTTCTCCTTTTTCCAAATTCTTTCCCCATATATTTTCGCTTATCACTGTCTATAAAATTGTAAGGCTGATGGAAGGCAGAAAAGTGGAGAGAGATACCCATTGTTCTGCAGCTTGCTTTAGGTTCCATCCGCAGCTGTCTAAAGCATGAAACTTTGAAGATAAAACTCAACTGAAATGACACAGTGATTTTTTTTTTTTTCTTTTTTCCGGTTACCTATGCAGTTTCTTAAGTAAGTTTGGCATTTTATAGACACATAGAAACATGATCCCTTTTCCCCACAAAGCTGGCAGTAAATGTGTCAGAGCATAGCAGAAATCAGCAAAATTAGGACAGGAAAAACTAAGTGAGAATTCCAAGAAGGACAGGTATGGTTTTGTTGGTTCCTCACTCTGTATCCTTGTCATGACAATAAACTGACATTTGTCAATACAAATTTAAAGCATGCTGTTATCAAGAAAAAGGTACTACTCAGCTGGATTGTCACACTAAAATAAAGTGGGTTTTGGTTTTTTCCTGTTATAGATGTGGACATCTTTCTGATGCCCTTTTCATCACAATCCATGGTGATGATAAAGGCCTTGTTTAAAGCATTATTTATCTTCCATTGGAAAATCACCTATGTCTAATAAAATTCAAGTTTGTGTACATGAGAGGATCCTTTTGCAATATATTCTCTTTTCAGGGTATTAACGTTGTGGGAGACAGCTGATATTTTATTCCTTCAGTCAACTACAAACTATGTCTCATTTTGATACACATAGATGAGTGATTTTCAAAAGACTGGCATTCAACATTCAAACTGTAACAGCTAAAGGAAATCTGCTGGTGTTACAGTTATAAAACCTCAATCTATGCTGCTTCTAAGCATTTCAATTTACTGACAAATAATAATAATAGTTATATCATAGGCTGCCAATATCTGATATAGGAACATGATAGTCCTAACCTTTTCCTCAAGATGATAAATAGTACCAGGGGGAACACATGGTACATATAAAGGTTTATGTGACACCACCATGGAAACAAATGAACCAGCATTGTGAACATGCACTGTTTAACCAATATGAAAAGTGTATATGACAGATTTTTTTTTTCAATACACTGTAGTCAGATTTGTCTTTATCTCAACGCTTCTTGCCCCATGTTGGCCACAAAAAACGACTGTTGTGGTTTAACCGCTGCTGGCAGCTAAACACCACACAGCCACTCACTCATCGCTTCCCCCACTCCCCTTACATAGCAGGCATAATGTCAGTGGTATTGAATGGTATTGAATATCCCATTGGCTGGTTATGTTGTTTATCCCAGCTGTGGTCCCTTCCAACTGCTTGTGCCAGCAGCTGCTTGTGATAAGTAACCCAAAATAACCCAGGACAGGTACTATGAGTATCAGGTTGAATTTAATTGTTTAAGAAATCAAATATCTTATCTTTTTCTGTTACCAAGAAATCTCCAAGGTTTACAATTTTAGCTGACAAGTTATAAGCAGAGATGCTGATTTAGTGCTCTGTGTAGCTTCAAAGCATCAGTAACTTTCTTCAGAATGAACATGAACTTGCTGCTACAGTCATCATCATGCATTGTGCAGAGCTAATCAATTTACACAAGAATTGTAGATCTCTTATATTGAGATTTAGACTGTTTTCCATTTCAGTATGAAAAGGTATTTTTAATTCTGGTTTAGTCAGAGAATACCTAGGAATCATGACAGCTCTTGGATGCAATTTTCATAGATCTCTCTCCACTGCAACGTTTGTAGTTTTCACTTCTCTGCTCTAAAAAATCCGTCTATGGAGTAGATTTATGTCAATCATCAGAGATCACATTTTGCACCATCAACATTTAATTAAGAGACATTCCAAATAGAAAACAGGTTTCTATGTAAAGAATTTTCAGATTTGTATTTAACTATATTTAAAGTCTAAACTAAGTGGACTTTGCAATTTTGCTTAGAATGTCTTGGGATAAAATAGTATCATCTCATAGACTGAAATTCATAGACGGAAATTCAGTTTAATTTTGAAAAGTTAAGTGTGGGGGTTGCTAACTGCTTCAGGTAGCTGAGATATGGTTAGTACTATCAGTGATTCTTAGAGAGCTATTCAGATGATCAAGAGTTCAATTCAGTTGAATAAACAGATGTTTAAACTAGATTATCCTGTACATACTAGAAGCCTTAGATTACCCTATGGATACTGAAGGGCTAGAAGATATGATTTAAGTACTCTCACCAAGCAAGGTATCCTATGTACCAAATGGTACCAAATATTTGTGTTCAGGCAGCTGTCTGTACTACAAAGCTCCAATTATTATAGTGGGAATTTAATATGTCTTTATATATTTCTCAAAACACTCCCATTTAGGCATTCACTTCTTGAACTGAATCTCATGTGAAAAGCTCTCAGAACTTGTGAAATCTTTGTCAACAGAATTTTCTGTTGAGGAAGTCAGCTTATATAGGTATAGAGGACCAAGTTTTACAATATCTTGCTCTATCTTGCTGTGGTACAGATATCAGAATAGCTTTACCAGCACAGTTTAGCACTGTGAAACCTGCTGAGGAACCTGAGCAATTAGCCCATACTGACCACTGCTCTTCTGATATTTATACTACTAGTATAAGCATTTGGGTAACCACAGAGGTCCACTGCACTAGTTGCAAGCAACAACTTTTGCACATTGCAGTTGTCACAGTTCTGAAATCAGTGTTAGGAATTAATTGATGGATCATGTCAAGTACCACACATTGAATTTTGTTGGATGAGCAGTTGATTAGCTTGAGAAATTTGAAGTTGTCTCACTCTTGATTATCATAAAACACACACTTAACTGCACAGTGTGGGAGCGGTATGACTAGTCAAGTAAAGTAAAGAATAAAAAGACACGTGCTCAGTGAAGACAGATCACTCAGTTTTGGCTGTAATTTCTTTTAATATGTTATAGTTACAATGGATCCCAAGCTGTGTCAGCTGATGACTGTAAATCACAACCATGTGGAGAGGATTCTAAGCTTTTTTTTTTCTGTTACATATTCTATGAGAAAATATAATGAGAGACAGAGGCCACCTCAAGGCCCCCATGGACATTGTAATTTTAAAGAATATTTTACCATGTTCCTAAGGAGTGTAAGATCCAAAAGTGAACTTCCACCAGCTGCATTGCATTAAAAGAACCATGGCAACTAAAGGATAAGCAGCAGCTATTACAAAACTATGAATACATATCTGATACTCTCATCTGCTATGTTTTCAAATGACAACTTGTCATAGCTGTTGTATATTTTGTTTTCTGCTAAGTCCTCCAATGTAATTTTCATTAACACTTGATGCAGCCTATGAAGTGATAGAATTATTAGCTAATACTTGTCACCTTCTTAGGCTCAAGTATTATATTGGACTTAGTACATTTATAAAAAACTTCTCAATAGTGATTCACACCATTAAATGCTTCTCAAATTGCCATAAAATGTTTGCCTGCTCATCTCTTTTTGAAGCAGAAAGTGTTCACTGGTATAATAGATTTTCTGTGATCTACAATGACAGGTTTATAGGTGTTAAGCATCAAGCCTTTTTCTAGTTCTGCATTACAACTGTGATCACTTTAAGACCACTAAACACAGTTAAATTGCTGAAGCTCTTATATGTGAAGCTGTATTATACCTCAGTGATATTATGTTAAATGGGGAACCAAAGGTAGAGTGAACTCCAGGGAGACAGTAAAAACTAAGCGTATTATTTGGAATTAGTACATACAAAGTAGTTCTGAACCTTCCTTTACATTCCCATTAATAGTGTTGTTCTCATAAACAGCCATAAAGAATTTCTATGAAATCACAATCTATATTGGCCCATTAATGGAAAACACTTCATTCTCATTCTTGAGTTAAGAGTATTAAATAGAAAAGAAAGATCTTAGTTGTAGTTTATCCACTAGTATGGATATTCTCCACAGACAGTTAAATCAAAAGTAGTTACCTTAGGTTTACTCATCCACTATAGTCAGGTGGAAGAAAAAGATAATAAAACTCTCTCTTGTTTATTTCACAGTGTTTTACATTTTGTGTCTGGTTTTAATCCCTTTGAAGCATATTTAGTCTTGAAAGTTATTTAGTTTTCTCTTAGTGACTAAGGATAAAAAAATGTGTTATTTAAACTGTTGTCTTTTATCATTAGATAGCCTGTCCACAGGATGGGAACATTAACCTACTGCGGAAGTTCTTTTAAAGAAAGTCTGTATAGCTGTAAGTTGTAAATAAATTCTCCTCTTTTCATGATTGTGGTGCCATATTCTCACTCCTTTTTAAAGAACTTTCTTGACATCAGCAATAATCTGAAGTTTTAGGCTTAAAGGTGAAAATTGAATGGGAAGGCTGTGAGAGGACAGATGAATTTACGTAAACAAAAATCTTCCATAACCAAAGGAGAAATGAAGTTGGGTTTTACCAAGAGGAACAAAAGCACCATGGTACTTTTATCATTCTTATTGGCACTGAATAATTAGCTCTTTTCTGTGATAAAACAGATGGAAGTCTTTATGATAGACTCTGTCTCTGAGTAGGTTATGCTTGATTACAGAAATGAACCTCAACTAGAAAAAAAATAAAAGATTGCTCTACAATTTTTAATTTATTTTTTATTGTCTATTATGCTGAGCTTCCATTGTACTGATGCTGAGAACTCAGTACAGAGGATGTTAAGTTCTCTTTAATGGGAATCCCTCCATGAGTGCAGTGAAGTTCATAACTCCAATGTAAGCAGTGTTAACATCATATGTGACAAAACAGTAGATATGAGGTAAATTTATGATAAAAAAATCTGCTGCTATTTCAAGGCAGAGGATATTTTACCAGTGTATTAACTGTTTCATCTGGGACATAGGAGGCAATGGAGCATCTGTGTAGAAAGCACTTAGAATAATTTAATACATTATATTTTTTTGCTGTGAGCAATTTTTTTTTTCTTTTTCCAAAACTCTGAAATAGTTTGCCTTGCAGGGAAGACTGTATCTATGCTGATGATAGAGTGCCAGGTCAGCAAAAAGGCTCAGGTCACAGTATTCTAGGTTTACATTGTTTACAAATGCCATTAATTTTTACAGCAGGCAGCCTTGGGGCTCTTTCATACTGGGGTGTGCAGGAGCTACAAAGATGCATGTTATACAGGCCAGGTGCAAAGTACTCCAACAATTCTACCCTAAGTGGGTTCATGTCTTGGTTTGAGCTTAATAGTTATACAGATCTTCTCTTCTATAGTTCTTTGAAGATCTGCAAGTCTGGACCTAGTCATGGCCTTTGGGCTTCAGAGCACAGAAACCAGAGAAGTTTGGACTTCAGCATATTGTAGATACTGATGCCTGAAATGTGCTGTGAAAGGAAACCTATCCCTTTACACTGTCATTAAGAAATATCATTCTGAAAAAGTCTTTCCAGCAGTGATGTCTCAAAATTAGCCAATTCTTGAATGAGCAAATGTAAGTGGTCCAAGGGACATTCTAAATCATATTGGAAGCCTGACAGACAGTCTCAGAAGATTCATCTAATGGATGCTGGTTTGCCATTATAGGTTGAGATGAAGAAATAAAGTGGATAAATACCACCAGCAATCTAAAGAGAGAAATTCAAACTCTTAGTCACAAAAGGACATGCAGTCAGAATTCACACAGTGCGCAAACCAACCTGTCAATGAGTATCAGCTCCCTCTTTGTGTTACAGACAAGACTCTATAAAGAACTGTAGGTATTTAGTGTTCTCCAATGTTCTGGTCCTGGTTGCCAAGCAACTACCTCAGTTGTGTCACATGTGTTTGATATGAACTACTACTACATTTTTTTTCTTTTCTTAATTATCTTAAATTTATTTGTTATTTATTATGGTTCCCCTCAGCAGTACAGATTATTTGTATTGAATAAATGTGTGAATTGTTACCAAAATATTCCAGAGGCAACCTGTGAAAAATTGTCCTAAGAGCAGCAGATGACATAAATGATGACAGCTTTGTATGACAAAGATTAATTTTCTTAAAGTATAATACATATATATGAAATTTTAAGACACCATATTTCTGTCAGGAACTAAGCAATATGTAAGGAGAGAGAAAACTTCTATAAAATTAGTTTGATATGTACCCTTCCCCTTCATAGGAGGTAAAATACATAAAGTCAACTCTAAATAGTTATATAAGGCTGCTATTTTTTTCTAGTATAAAAGTAGGTACTATTAACTTAAACTGACAAGATTCTGATTAATGACACTGTTTTGATTTAGATTAGGTGTTTACTAGGAATCATATCTGAGATCAAAACACAGCTAGACTTCGGGACTCAACATGCTGAAATCTCTGAGCTGTTCTTGTAAGAGATTTGGCCCAGCTGAGACATTTTGAGCACTAAACCAAATACAGTCAAAATACCTAATAGGTGCTTTCTTGAGTTATCTGCTAGCTTGGAACTAAAATAGCCTTTTTTCTGTACTAATCTATAGATGAATCTGAACATGTACCTGAATCCCTTCCAGTAGAGACTGGAATTTTTAAAAATAGATGTGGCTTTTGTTTTACTTTGAATTAAAATTGCTATGTAGTAGAAATTCTAAGAAACCTGCTTCAGAATAAGAACTGAGAGCAGTTCTTATTACAATATTTCTAGTAGTTAAAAAGAGAAATTTATTTTGTTTCTTGATGTGAATGTGTCTTAAATCTCCATAATTAATCAGCACATATGGACTTAAAACATCATGGTAAATGAATACAATGGTAAGTAAATATATATCTGATACTATTTTTGTGTCATTTTTTTGTTACCCTAGAGTGCATGTTCTAGACACATTCCATTCATTGAAAATTAAACAGTCCCTTAAAGGCTTTGAAAAAATGGTTCTGTTCATTTACTAAAATTTTAAGGACTTGTTCAATAAAGGAGGAAACCCATAATTTTTTCTAATAAAAATGCAAGTACTCAATTTAGAGCCTCAGATGACTTTGAAATAAACAGAAAAAAAAGAAGGGGATGGGGGGATTAGTGCAATAGCATCATTAGAAATATATTGAATGAATATATAAAACAAACTGGGTATTGCATTCTTTAATTTAGTGTCCACAAAACCAGTAGTACAAGTGACTTCTTTGTTTTATCTGGAAAAACAGAGTGTTTAATTTTTAAGTTCATTGAATTTGGAGTCGTCTCATAATCCTTGAATTTGAAGCTTCCTTCTCTGAGAAATTAGGGGATTTGGGGGAACTGTGAGGGAAGATGAAGGTAAAGATTTAATTTCATTCAATTAATTGAACTCTGACTTCTGCACACAAGTGAATAGATACTTCTCACAACCTTGCAGGTGTGCTGTTGTTTTTAGTAACTATTTTAGTGCCACTGTTGCTCCATTCTGCTCCTTTTCTTTTCCTTCCCTGCTTTCAAGGACACAAAACGTAACTCTTAACCACATCAGAAAAGTCAGCTTGGCTGTCTTAATTTGCAATAGATACTGTATGTCTTACACATGACATTAATGGTACATAATTTGTCCTTAGCAAGACTTTAGACACCAAAGATACACCCCATCATGCCTAACCTTGGAGATTTATGATACTATTCATATGGGAGCTAGGTAACTAGTTCAGCCAGTAAATATTATTTTTGCCCTTAGCAGAGGGATGTCCTGGCTGAGTGCTGAGTTGTTAGTGCAGGGGCTCAGTCTCACCATGGCTTGAGCTAGGTCTCGCTAGTTTAACTCTTGGGCTGGAGCCAGTGACTTCTGCCTCCCCTGCTCCAGCTTCAGCTCTGGGACTGGCTCTACTGGGGTGGGTGGTGGCACACACACTCCTGACAGTCAATTCCCAGGGGTGCAGTGGCCACTGCCAGGCTGCAGCTGGCAGCCCAGAGAAGGAAACAGTCTGTGACATGGAAACATATAAAAAGAATCCAAAGCAGACCCCAAGCCTAAAGAGAAAGAAGTGTGACACTTTTTCTGGTGAAGACCAGAGGATGCTGGCAGCTCACTGTGACCCTGCTACAACGTCCCACCCCTATCATTCCTGAGAAAGACTGAAGAGTCATCCTTAAGACCCAGCAAATCACAAGAAAGATGAGCATAACATCTACAAAAATGGATAGATAGTAAGAAGACATTATTGTATTTCAATTTTAACTATATCAATTAAAAAGGCATTTATTAATTAGGCGGTATGTGCTATGAGACCTTTAAAACACTGTTTTCTTGGCTCCATATGTTTTCTCTTTTGCTTGTAGCAGAATTTGGAGTCTGACACTAGACTGCCTTTAAGCAGAGACATAGATGATTTTAGGGTGTGATTCATCTCAAGGAATGCATCTAAAATTATTCAGGTAAATCATGTTACAGAATTTCCTCTCTCTCCATCCAATATAAAGCAAATCCAAATCATCCTGTGTCTCCTTGCTCTCAGGTAAGGGCCCTCATCTAAGGCTACAAAATCTATACTTTCCTCCTCACTTACGTTTTTCATGAATTTTGCCACTTGGAGGGACAAAATGCCCTCTGGGCTAGCTTTCTGTCTAGTAGCTGGGACATTTACTAATACATAGAAGATAGAGATATTGAGTCCTAGACAGAGAAAAAACAAACCTGGGTCTCCCACTGGCTGAACGGTATAATAATTGCTTTGTAGCATAAAAGATGAACAGTGGCACTACCATCACCTCTGTGACAATGCTGTAAGGGAAAATAATGATCCCTGATTAGTTTTTTCAAAGTGCAATTGTACATGTCAACACACAGCAGAAAATTCTGGCCTTCAACTTCCAGGTGGACAGATCTGCACACAATCCTTAATCAAGACACATGGCAACTATGCAGGGGTCGGTGTCCCAGCCACTGTCTTCCCTGTTTTCTATTATCTAGTGTTAGATAGGTTCTTGCTTTGTACATAGCTGTTGGATTATTTTCCAAAAATACTTACTTTCCTAAGTACTGCATAGTTCTTGATTATTTTAGGGGAGCAGAAAACCACAGTGTAGGGATTTGGTTGTGATCAGTCTATTGGAGATGGTGGCCAATCAGTAATTCCCTGAAATACATAAAAAACCAAAACAAAACCAAACCAGAATAATTATTATTTGGCAAACTTGAATTTTTAGATACCTACTTTTACATTATTTTTGACTAATATAAGCCCAGTATATCTATTATACCTTTTTCAGACTAAATAAGAGGTTTAACCCTTTAAAGTTATGTTATCTTTTTTTCCTACCTGCTTTTTTAGGCATAAAGCAACTGATAGAAACGATGATATTTGCATAACCTTTCCCAGGCTTCATTTGCACATATAGCTCTAAGAATAAATAAATATGTATATATCTCTTAAGAAACACATAAAAATAACTAATGTTTTCTCAGCCCTCATCCAAAAACGATGCATTATTTTAAAAACATAGATTTTTTTGTGCTAAAATATGACCTAAATTCCATTCTTCTCTGTATCTCTGGTATAGTTGAAGTCATAGAGTCAAAAACCTGTTACAATACACAAGTCCTCTGAGGCTTCTATCCAGGTAACAGCCTTGTTCATTATATTATGGATAGAAGTCCTGGACATCTCCCTCTGTTGCTCTGTTCCAGTGGATTTTGCATTCACTTCTGCAGAATCTCATTATTAAGACATGAATATGATCCATAATACTCCTAAGGAAGATGATAGCTGTAGGTTAAACCTCTTCAATCAGAGGAGTTTTGTAAGATATATGTGTCTCTTCCTTGGCTGTAAAATATGTGTATGTATAAACTGTTGTCATATATTAAATATGCCTACTGCCCATGTAGGAGAAGAAAATGCTGCTCATTCCATTGCACTCCACGCTTTTTCTTGATTTCATTAATGACTGTTCCCCAGAAGTGTGCACGATACATGCTTCATTTGTTATGAAATGCACTGGAACGATTTTGTTCCTTTTGACATATTAACAATTGAAAAAAAAAAAAAATCTTAAATCCTTTAGTTTTTCTCTTTAACCAAGTCATTTTCATATGAATGGGTTTGATGAAAATCATGCCTATCATACAAATATCTATAGCATACAGCTATCCTTTCTTTTATAGTTTTTTTTACATCTGTAAATACTTGTTTTAAATTACTTGTATTTCATGCATTTCTAATAAATCAAACTAGGATTTTGGAAAGAATTTTAAACAGAGCTGGGAAACTGAAACATCATCATATCCAAGATTACAATGAATATTTTCTTCCAAATTTTATTTGATGGAAATAAGGTCTCTTCCATTCTTATCTCTAGCTGTTTACAATTCCTGTTTAACTTTCAAAAAAAGAGTACACAATGTGCTTTAGCTCCCAAATATTAATCTGTTTTTACAGATTGTTTTCTCTTTGTTTTGGTCAAACAGAACCCAGAGTTTGTCAAGAATTCCTTGGTGACTGCTTCTCTGTGGTATTTAAGCACAAGTCAGTATTTGTAGTTTGATTTACCTGAGTAATCTTTACTTGGAAGCATTGGAGACAACATTGTTTTTCTTAAATTGTGTTTCATATAGGACAGGTAAACACTGAGTTTACCAGAGGTGAATTTAGATTTGTATGAGAGTTAACAAGTACATTTAGATGGAAGGGCTTGGCATATTGCCAGATTGGGCAAAAAATTGAATACCAGAACAATAACTAAGATTTCTGTATGGGATTAGCTGTGAAATTAGACAATTTCCAGCTCCTATAGAAACTAATTTTTACCTCAGTCCTTCCTTGAGTTTCTCAAATATTTCTGTCTTGATTGCTTACATTTTGTGGAGAATGGAGCTATCAGAAGTAGGTAAGATGATGTTTTACATTCACTCTGTGTCCAGAGGGGTTTTTTTATTAGATGATAAATATACAGTCTATTTTTAAATCTTAGTAGTATGTACAAGATGTAGAAATTACACTGGGTTTATGCCTACTTAATATAATCTCAGCAATATTAAAAAACGTATAAAATTATGTAAAGACTACTAAGGATTACATATAAAGTTAAAACAGTAATTCTTCTGTAACTGGCTTATGAATATCCAATTGTTATCTTAAAAGATAGTAGACACATTAGAACATACATGACATGAAGTTATCTGGTCCATTCAACCTCACAACAGTAAGGACCGCTTCTAAAGCAGACTAGAGTAGCAGTGGCTCTGCTACTTGTATGCACAGAGATTTATAGAGCCGAACAAAAACTCCTGCTGTCTTCAGACACTTTATATAGAGAAAATACTAATTTTCCAAGTGACTAATGTAAGATGGTGATCTAGGAGTTTTCAGTGGTGGAAAAAGAAGCCTTTGCAGAATTTTCTTTCTGTTCTTTTAGAAAGTTGTCTTGGGGTGGGGTGAACTTCCCACTGGGCACTCCTATCTACCGACTAAACAGAAAGACAATGTGTTATAGAGCTGCTTTCTAGCTGTTGTATGAACAAATTAGATAACCCAGCCATTGACAAAGTGATCCTTTCAACTGACACTTATTCTGAACCCATGCTGTCCTTCAGAATGTGTATCAAACATAAATAACTATACATTTTCTCTTTTTTTGTCTCTTTGGCATTTGGTCCTCTAACAACATTTTTGAGCAGAGAAACTTTTTATACACATTTTCAACAGTATTTTCATACTGATAAACTAGTAAAAGAGTAGATTATTTTGTTAAAGCTATGGAGAAGCTCAGTAGGTTTTCCTTGTGAGTTGGCAAATAGCAACTGTCAGAGCATTGTCTTTACAGCAGGTCCTTGATAAAGTAAAACTTGAGGTTATTGTGACAAAGGAAGTGCAATCATTTGTATAGCTAAAAAAATTATAAAAGTGGCATGATTTCTGTAGCCGCTCATGAAGTTGTGCATCAATTTCTGTGGTCTAGATCCATATACTAAAACAGAGAAAGAGAATGGCTCTGATTATTATGGACATCAGCAAGGAGTATTGCTTGTTTCTCTGGCAAAAGTGGGTACAAAATCTAAACAGAAAAAGAGGTGCTTTTCATATTTTAAGTTCTTATTTTATAATGCAATATGCATGAGAAAAAAAAAGTAGAAAACTTGAAATGACATCCTCTTGATAGAATATTCAACAGAAATGAATGTTGTCCATCATAAAAGTAAGCATGACTGGAGACTTCTAGTTTGTGAACATAGACAATTCATTTGATATAAAGGAGACATTTTCCTTATGGTAAGAACTGGAATATGTAAAAAAGATTTTTTTTTTTCTTATATCTACCTTTCTTGATTCTAATATGCAACTGTTACACTTAAAGGATTATGAAGATGATAAGTAATACAAACCACAAGGAATTAATTATAAAATTTAGTATGGCAGTTTCTACTCTGGCTATAACTTTATGACCATTCTGAATTTAATCTGACTAAGGTATCTGAAGGCATCCCTCTGAACAATAGTACCAGCCAGTCTGGAGAATTTCAAGGCCCTGTGCAGAGCAAGGTCCTTTTAAATACTAGGCCTCTCATTTATCTCCTAGAATTTCTAGAGCTTACTTTGATTTCCTTTTAGTTATGGAATAGGCAACAGCGTGCCATCAATGTGAGAAGAAGCATTGCACTTCAGTGTTTCTGACATGAATTTCAAATCCATCCCTCCTTGTCTCACCTTACTTCAGCACAAACATAAGCATAAAACTGGCAAGGACCCCTACATACGAAGTTAACTCTCCTGCTCTTGCATCTAGATTGCCAGAGAGTATAACCACAGTCAGCTTTGCATAAGCTTCCGCCTGAGTTCTGATCACAGGACTGCTTTTTAATTTTCACAATTTCAGAAATGCCATCTATATTCCTCGTTAGACTGAAGCTCTTAACACTTACCTTCCTTTCAGCTTACATTAGAGTTTGCCCCCATTAATTCTCATTCCTGATTTCCCCTTTCTACTATCTCTCTTTCACTAGCTAAGATCCTTTCGTGTCTTTTCCTCATCACTGCTCACTTATCTGAGTCACAGTGTATTCCTCGTTGCTCAACTGGTATACATCTGTGTGTGGAGTTGTTATCTTCTACCACCATCTTCTTTGCTCCATACATGTCTTTGGATCTATTAAAAATCTGATCAGTATTTCTAGCTTTTGTTGTAATCTTATTTTTTGAGATCTATTGATATAAAAATACACACTTTTGTAACATAAACATTTTGTATTTCACATGGTGTCTTCAGAAGCAAAAATTCTTATTCTTGCCACATTGATTATGTAATTTTATAGTACACATCTTGTTTGGTTTTATTTTTTTCTTCACAACTGTTGTTTTATAGCCCTGATTGTTAGCTAGATAGCATTTTCCAGCCATTTTTCAGCCATTTCCCCTTAGTTAGGTTTGTTGTTAGGTTTCTGTTTAACTTTATATAATGTTAAAAAGTGAGATTTTTTTTTTAAATAAA